>CALSCR010000575.1:0-17124 GCA_943704495.1 Pigoraptor chileana
GCTTCGGCTGAAATGAGCGCACTTGACGCAAGTAACGCAAAATCGCGTCCAATGTCAACAGTCCTCACGTTAAGCTTGTCCTGTATCATAAAATCGCGCACATGCATGTGCATGCATGCGTGTGTGTATATTTATATATATGTGTGTGGCCATGAATTTATGTGCGGGGGATGCAAAAGGAAGCAGCAGCAGCAATGTACATGTCAGCACACATGGCACGAGGACACAGTCATAATTGCGCGCACAATAATAAATAAGGAACATACACACGCATGGGACGCTACATAAATCAAGGCCAATTAAAGCACACCCACACTAACTTACCACATCCACACACATCACACACACAAAACATACACGATGACAGACGTATGTAAACACGTCACGCAGAGACGCTACTAAATACATACACATAGCCGTAACACACACACACTAACACAAAGACCGACATTATAACAGGCGTATGCGTAAATATAAACACGCACAGACACACACTACTGTCACGGACACAGACGTACCGCGAGGATTTCCCCAAACTTTGCCGTGGCCACTCTGGCAATGTTGTCGATCTGGGTGTCAAAGGAGGGCTTGGCATGTGTGACCATCCGTGTGAGGAGAGTCTCGCGCTTGCGCCCCGCGACCATTTTGTGGTACCTGGAAGCATCCTTATCGTATGCCGCTGCACACACAAAGTACAAGCGATAAAGATACGCCAATTCATCTGATGAGAAATGGGTTGCAGCACGGCGATATGAAGGATATCTTGAGAAGAACTTCTACAAGACGGAGAAACAAACACACACACACACACACATGCAGTAGGGTGGGACTTGGGGCGCGTTCGCCGATGTTTTGAGATTGTGCGTAAGACGTAAGAAGATAAAAAGATCTAAAAGGCCAGATAAAACAGGACAGAAGGGCAAACAAGAGGAAACTAAACGATTTCAGGAAAGGAGGAGAGGGACAAACATGAGAACGGACGATGCGAATTCGCATGCAACAACAAAGACAATGTCGATTGGAAGGTACAAGTTCGAAAGGATGCTTGAGAAGGCTTACCGAGGGACGTCCGGATGTAAACGTGCACTTTGGCGCCAAAATCAGCGACGATTTCTGGTGAGTCCGCCTCAACCAACACCGACGCAGCGCCGTCCTCAAAGAGCCCAAACACCTCCTACAAACGGAGCACAAACACACGCGCGAACCAACCAAAAAACAAAACAGATTAAAAAATGTACAAAACGACAGCAATTAAAATGAACAGGTTTTTGAGATAGCGGGATAGATCCATTGCACACACGCTTAATGTTAATTCCCAAAAGCGCATTAAAAGTGCTTAGTGATTAAACGCACCTCTGCGATCTCATCACAGCGATAATTTGCAAGCATTTCCTTCTGCGTGGGAATGTCGACGTCCTTGTTGTTGATGATGGTATCCTGCATGTGCGCACGTTGTGTGCCGTTTGCAATGATTTGTTACAAACGAAGGAGGGCATAAAGGGCGAGAGCAAAGGTGTGCGTGTGAGAAAGTAACTGAGAGAGAGAAAAAGATGTGGGGCTAGTAGGTGAAAAAGAGAGAGAGTGAGAGTGAGAGCAAGAGAGACAGATGTAGGATTTAAGTCAGAGTCTCAGGCGCTGTGCCCATGGACTCCACAAGCGAGAGAGAGAGAGAAAGAGAGGAAAACACACCCATATTCCGCCCGCATAGGTAAAGAAGCCATCCGCTGGAATGCGCTTGTGGTATCTCTCTTGGAAAAAGTAGTCCTCTGCGGATTTGTTAATGAACCTGCACAAACACACACATACTCGCAAGTCAGAAATAAGAAGTGGCGGACACACAAAGACGAACACCTAATTCGAACATCGTGATGGTCTGTTCTCAGCCAACACATTCTTGTTGCGATGTTTAAATGTGATGCGCTATGGGAAAACAGTGACCAATCGGGTGAACAAATTGGGAAAGTGAGAGATAGAGAAGGAGAAAGATACAGTTGCGGCATAACTTATCCACCTCTCCCATAACAGCACAGGCACAGTGACAGATGGAACGAGAAATAAACAGGGATCCAAGGAGCAGGGGCAGAGACGGAAGACAAAGACCTTCAGTAGTCAAAACGCCTTAGGCATAAGCCCATCGACTCCAACGACGGAAGACAAAGAGATATAAACCCAGTCAGAGACACAAACGCGGACACGCAAAAAGACAGTGAGAGAGAGCGAGAGCCGGAGATGCAGGATTCAAGTCAGTGTCTTATGCGCTATGCCCATGGACTCCACAACAAGCCAGAGAGAGGGAGAGAGAGAGAGAGGAAGAGAAAGAGAGAATGAGAAAGAGAGACATGTAGGATTCAAGTCAGTGTCTTATGCGCTGTGCAAATGGACTCCACGCGCGCGCGCGAGAGAGAGAGACAAGACAGGCATGCACACCTGTCCTTGAAGGAGGCGACGGAAGAGAAAAATTTGTCCGTTTGCAGTTCCTTGTGAGGCAGCGAAACAAAATCGAGGTCGAAAAAGTCGGCAATCCTGCTGTTTACAAACCGATCCGGCTGCAAAGTACATTTGAAAAGAGTGCATGCATGCGTGAGTGGGTATATGTGTGTGTTCGTGCGTGCGTAGGTGAAAAGAGAGGTGAAATTAGCATGATGGCGCAAACAAAAGGGAAAGACATGGACAGACATACACGCATGGACCATGCAGTATTGTATATTATTCCACCAAGGAGAAGACAAATTAGGTAGACACAATATAGAGACATTTAGAATATCACAGCGACCCATCCAATTCATGGCTATCAAATTGAAAAGAGTGTGCGAGCTAGGATACACATCGTCACTTTTGGCGCCAAACGCATAGACTCCAAGATCAAGAAACGAGGAACAAAAGCGACGTAATGCAAGAGGAGAGAGAGTATAAGGGGGAGAGTGTATATGTGTTTGTGAGCGGACGCGTCGTGCGTGTATTTAAAGGTGTAGAGCAAGGAGCCAGAAAGACGATACCTTTGACAGATCCTGCCAAATGGTATCCATGTCGTTGCGCAGAATGTCGGCCAGTCGTTCAATGGGCGTTGTCGTGTGATCGCGGAGAACAAACACCAGCAATGTCTTGGGAGCACTGTATAGATGGGGTTAAACAGAGTACGTTACAATGGCGGGTCACAATAACAGACAGACTGATTTGTTGCTTGTGTTCGATCAAGAACAACTGCGCGCGCACACACACACGCGCCCTCCTACTTTTCCTCCCCCCCGTGCACGCATTGGCATACACATCCACACACACACACACGTCCTTCCACTCCTCCTCCCCTTTCACACGTTGGAACACACATCCATACACACATGCATCCTGAGCGCCAATAGACCAATGTTATGAGCAAACCACACACACACACACAACGTGTGCGGAGTACCCACTTTTCCTGCTGGAACAGCTGGAGGTGAATGTCAAACACGGTCTTTAAGAGGCCGTAGTTGGACGCAGTGTACCGCCCCACATCTGCTGCCCACATGTTGATGAGCAGGACCTCCGAAAGAGCGAGCGAGAAGAGAGCACTTTTGCGCTCAAAGTTCTATCCAGACGAACGCGGGAGTGGGAATGCATACGTGCGTATGTGTGAGGTGTGTGTTGGAGGAAGAAGGGGCGTTGAATATGCGAGCACTTTCGCAGGCTGTTGAATTGAACGACTGATTGCGATGGAAATAAAAACAGCGACGAGAGGAATCAAGTTGCACGGACAGTCCATTCAGTCTCGCAATCCCATTCGGGCGCAATTGCCCTCCCCAGTATGCCCTATTTCGCATATGAGCAACCAACGCTTTCCAAAGGAGGCAAGAGACAGCCAACTGCAACGGCAATCCCATAAACAAGCCCAACGTACGCACTGGCCCATATGCGACTATTCGAGCCCGCACACATGGGATGTCATTGCATACATTTTTGTGTGAGCTTCTTCATGTTGTGCAGAGTGCGTATATCGTTCATAAAACACCCACCACGTGCTGCTCGCCACGCTCCTTGCTATCCGTCCCCTCGACATCCATAACAAGCGCGCGAAAGGCCTCGCAGCGAGAGATCCAGAGCCCTGTGAGACGAACGGCCACGTGAGGCGGAAAGCAACGGATTATTTGTGTGGCCTGACAGGGACGTGGAATTCAGGTCTAGTTTTAGGTCTGGTAGGCCTTAGGTGCTATGCTAATGGCCCACCAGAGAGAGAGGGAATGCGATTGAGAAAGAGATCACATCGGCACAAACAAGCAGTGAGATGCACAAAAAGGAACAGAAGGCATATTGCCAACCACTCCACACAAATGTACAATCATATGCATAAGGCTGTGCATCCCAGGATGGCGGATATTGACAGGTGAATACGACACACGTGCAAGCAGACAGATGCACCGTGCCACCCAACCCCGGCGCCAACCCACCCTTTGTCGTTTGTTGGCGACCTATGTCAGAGTCCATCTCGGGAAAATGAGTTCCAAAGAGCAGATTGAGGAGGGTGCCTGCCGATCAAGATGCACACGCAACGCGAAGACCGACCAACCGCAGATGGGGCCATTGAAATGGGAGCGAGCGTGAAATTATATAAGTTAAGACTAGTGATCACACTGGCGCGTTCAAACACACACACACAAATATGCAACACAAATAAACATTACAGATATGTCCACTTGGATATGAACAACAACAGCCAGTGTGCCCAATAAACAGACATCCTCAATGGATGCAAGCGGAGATTCCACAACCAACTGAGTGGATGCATTCAAAACCCACTCTTTCCACTGCTCTGACAACCAAGGATGGAGACTACGTTGTAGTCGAACCCCCACTCAAGAAAGCCCCAGCGTTTGAGCTCATCTTGCGCCTCTTTCCTGAGGATTCAAAAAAGCGACAATGAAGTTTTGGCAATACAAATTCAGTAAAGGCACTATGCCACGTGGCTGTGTACTCGCAAAGCCAACCAAAACAAAAACAGCAAACAAGACAGAAAGTAATATCCTGACATGGCGAAGCAAGAGCTGCGTATACCCAATATGCCCAACGCGACTCACGCGAATGTATAGTCATCCTTGATGATCTGTTGCATCGTTGGCGGAATGCCAACGTCACTCGCACCGTCAGCCATTGTTGGGAATGAATCTAATCTCACTCAATGCGCAAGTCGTCAAATAAGCAAAATCGGTTTCTAACAGAGTGCACTTTCACACAGTGAGATGCAGCAGCTGTGATAGCAGATAGCGTGAACTGATTGTGCATCTCACACAGATTGTTCCTTCCTTGTTAAAAGTTGGCGCCGAACGGTTTCACTCTGTCCACCCTGTCGGTGTGAAACGGATTAACGGAAATTTGATAGGAAAATTTGGTTTGACGTGAAGGTGTCGGAAAATGTGACGTAAAGGTCCGTAAAAGTGTGTAATGGGGTCGGAAAATTCATTTTCCAGTCACTCTCAGCAGACACTGCCGTAGCGACGTCAGACACAATGGTGAATTGGTGAGGATAACAGACACAGTTGAGGCAACAAACAGAAGAAACAACTTGAATCACATTGTGCCCAGCAGAGAAAGACGGGAAGACTACAGTACTAAGTTCTGTATACTATGAATTAAAATTCACATTCTCGAACAAGTTGTGTATAAGAGTAATAGCATATAGTAGATACATACCATAATCTATGGCCGGTTCGCGCTCTCTCATTTACAAACTTTCAATAAACCAAAGTGTTTAATTATTTTCGATAGAAAAACTGAGCACAAAAAAAAACGCCGTGTGTAGGGGCATTCTCATACGACCGGTACGTTGCGCATCGTAAGCGCCTGTATGTCCTGAATCCTTGCATTGATGAAATTTGCAATCATTTGTATCGGGGGCACGAGCTGATCCTCTTCATCCGACGCCGTCGATACCGGTTCCTCCACTGCATCAGGCTCGACAAACTCACCCGAAGAATTCGATGCGCTGTCACTATCAATGCTCGAGAGAGATGCAGAGGCGGACAGATGTGCTACCAGTGTTGCTGCCAGCGCCGTCTTATCCGTGGATGGCAGTCCCAACATCTCTGCTCTTCCTGCAGTGTGCATGCTGCAATCCACACGGCCCCTGTGCACAGACAGCTCGATGCCGCCATGCTCTCGTTCAGCCTGTTCGGGCGCATTCACCGTCGCTGCATCCGGGGCACTGCCCGTCGTCATCACTGCCTGATCGCGCTCCGTCTCCTCCTCCACTACGGCACCCATGGCAGCAGTCCCGACAGCAGATGCCCTGACGTTGTTGCCAAAAAGGAACGCAGCAATTGACGGAATGGCAATCGTGTCGGGGAGAACATTGTGGGCAGCGGGTACGGCAATAGTACCAGAAGGGGTCGGCGTCTCCGCAGTCACAGTCGTCGTCGCATTCACCGTCTCAGTCGCCGTCACATTCACTGTCTCAGTCGCATTCACTGTCTCAGTCGCCGTCGCATTCACTGTCTCAGTCGCCGTCACATTCACTGTCTCAGTCGCATTCACTGTCTCAGTCGTCGTCGCATTCACCGTCTCAGTCGTCGTCGCATTCACCGTCTCAGTCGCCGTCGCATTCACTGTCTCAGTCGCATTCACCGTCTCAGTCGCCGTCACATTCACAGTCTCAGTCGCAAGCGCAGCTGCCGCCCCTACCGCCGCCGCCGCCCTGCGTGCACAGCGTGCAGCCGTCCTCTCCGCCTTAGTTCCCTGCAGCTCCTTTTGCTTGTTCATCTCAGCGACACGCTTGGCCTCCTTCTCGAGGATGCGCGCGACAAACTTGGCATATTCGTCGCCCTGCTTCACAAAGTCGGCGTCGGCGTTGAAGGGAGAACCGTCCTCCGACAGGCCAACAAGCTCCACATAGTGGGACATGTCCGTGACAAAAAGGCGCCTTTCCCGCCCCGTCATTGGAAACATCACCTTGTCGCCCGCTTGAATGCGCGTAAACAGCGTTGGGGATGCGATTATGTGGAGCACTTTCGTCTCTGCGTCTGCAATGGGCGCATTTGTTTCCGCAGTCGCCGTGGTTGTGGCGGTTGCTGTCGCCTCCTGTGACACTGGCATGGCAAGCGAGCGAGCCCATCCCCGATCCACGTGCATTACTTTCTGATGTTTCCGAACGACCGAATCAAAGAGTGAGCCGAAATGTGCGTTCTGTAGAAAAATAAATAAAAAAACCGAAGCAAAATAAATATAGAAGCACGGTAAGTAAACCCGACACATGGGCGAGCCATACTACTACAACATGGCGACCCAAGCGACCAACAGCAGCGGAGGAAATAAAACTATGAGAGAGCAAGTGCATACCCAGTCCTCTGTCTTGACGCATGCATCCGCTCCAAGATACGTGGCAAGAGCGTCCATCGATATTTCCTCGTCACCGCAGAGGACAACAATTACTGTCTGTGCGGGTTTCTCGCCCTCCTCTTCCCCACCGCTGCCCTTCACAATGACATCGACCACAACCTCCTTAATCGTGCACTTGTGGGGCATCCCAGAGTGATACGCACGGAACAGAGTGCCGTCGCGGCGAGCGGTCTCTGCGGCAGTCACGTGCAAACAATGTATAACAACTTTGGTGTGAGTTACTTCGTTGATAGAGGAGACATATTTGACGACGGGGGCACCAGGGCAGATCAACATACACACACCCTCTCTCTCCCTTTCCGTCTCTTGTTTCTGTCTCACTAAAAGAAAAATAGTAAATATACAAACACACCACACACCACACGAACAAACAGCAACCGCAACAACAACAAAGACAACAAAAACAACAACGACAACAAAAACAACAACAAACACACACATCACTAAAGTAATGTACATAGAAACAATGACTCATACCTATTGACACTCATAAATTACACACCAAGTAAACAAACCCTCCAAGTCAAAAAAAACAAACAAAACTCACTCATGTCAAAAATCCCCGCATTGCTGGCACACGCGAGCTTCTTGAGAAAAGGATCTGATAGTGCAAGTTCTTTGATGGGGTCTGTTCCTATGCAGGCTGTGCCATCCTCCTCGTCGAACATGTCCCTCAGAAGTGCGAAGGTGCCCTGCTTGGGACGGACGCCAGGCCCAGTCTCGGCATCGGCGGAAAGTGCATACTTTGCGTCTGCGGAGGGCGCTTTGCGTCGCACAATCAGATAAAAAGCGTCCCAGCTGACCTTAGGGTTGACGAGGACGTCGTACTTTACCCCTTTGATTGTTTCGCCAAGAAGGGAGCCGCGGACCTCATCGTCAAAAGTATTCTCAATGCAATCCGAGTTGAGTCGGCTCGAGAAATTGGGGTTGCGGAGAAGCCACATGATGCAATTGATGTACGTTTCAACCTGCGATGAGTGTTGGTAAATGCGACATGAAAAACACACACACATGTGACGGCATGTAACAAGATGGGCACTGAAATTAGAGAAGGCCGATCCGTGTGTGCATGATGTGTGTACGAGTGTGTGTGCATGTGATGCGCGTGAGTGCAAGGGGTGTGACTAAGTGTGCGCATATGCGTGTGTGTGTGTGCATTGCTGTTCGAATCTACATTGTTAATTTCTGTCAAATATATTACGACATTCACACTGCCATGTTGCCAAAAAAAACAAACAGAAAGAAGGGCACGACTTTGTCATTTTAAAAAAAATATTGGAGCCTCTAGCATGTGAACAATCTGCAAGCACACAAAGAAGACAACGCACCTTAATGGAGTTGTTCCAATCTGAAGACAGAATGTTGAGGCATACGGATCCATTCCCCGCGCTACACAGTCGAAAAAAAGGTCGATGAATAAGTATATGTGCATGCGTGTGGTGTGCATGCGTGTGGTGTGCATGCCGGCTATAGATAAAAGGCGGTAAAATTCAGTGAAGGCCACAGAGATACTGAGACGCGCACACACGTTAGGAGTATAACAGGAGCACCAAAATCGCCACAAACACCGGCTCCATACCTAATATTAGGATGGAAGACCTTGTCCCGACATTTCACTGTCGCCCTTGAGTCTGGATAGTCATTGGGCAGCTTCATGTCAAACCCAATGCTGGCATCGCGATAGGGACCCTCCTTTAGACATATTGTTACCGTTATATGCAGAGGATCCTGCCAATGCCGCAGGTGTGAAGGAGATGAGGAAAAGATGAGTGAAGGGGCGCGAGAACACAAGTTAACAGAGTGGGATCATATCGCAGAGACTTTCTCCGAAAGTACTTTTCGTTTGCAGACATACGATTTCGGCATATCCATGGTTTGTCAAACGTACCTCTTCTCGAAACACAAGCATTGCTTCATTGTCGTAAACCGATTTTCTGTCAATCTCCCGCAGTTCGCGGTAGATCTTCTGAAGTGCGTTGTTCATCTTTTTGGCATAGGCGAATCGCTTATACGGATGTAGTTATAGTTCCTTAATCTTTCTTTGGTGTGTCTTGCAGTATGGGAGACAAGGCTTCGGTTTGGCGACCCTTCGTTGAATTATTGCGTATCCCTTGAGGTGATGTGTTTTGATCCGGCGAATAATAAGCGCGAAAAGATCTTGGTTCACTCACCTCCACTCGCAAAGCAATTATATAGAGCCAGAGTACCCAGTATGTTGGTCCATTGCGGAAGTCGTTTGTAACGCACAGGTGACGTCAGCTCCCAGCAAAAAGTGCACTTCTGGGAAGTCAGTCGCACATCCCACACTGACATCATGCACACTGTGTGGGGTGTGTGTGAGTGGTGTCTCACGTCGTGCGCATACGACAATTGTATGAAGGCAACAAAAGAAGCTTTTTAGTCGAAAGTATTAACAAACGGGTGGGCGTTGTGCAATGCCACACTGTGCCGCCTCAGGAAAAAACCATGACATCACGATCACGTGATCACAAGTTCGACATACTTGCGAATGCTCGGTAAAAACAAAGTGCTTATCAGTGAGCAGGGGACTCACGTGAGTGCCCCAGAGTACCCGGCTGTTCACACCCGGCTATTACGGGCACGCAACAACGGAGTACCCTTTCTTCACACCGACCCTTTCTTTCCAGCGCGCACCAGAGTGTAGTCGACAGCATCATCCTCTCCGCTCAACTTGTGGCGCACAGGACGCTCATATCCCCCTTCATCGTCGTTTGTGCTGCCCACTGCGACATCCGCGTAGTTTAATCCCCCATCGGCGTGTGCAGGTCGCCGCACCTGCGCGTAGCTCTTGTCGTACAGCACCTCATCCGTCTTCTTCCGAGATATCGGCGAATCATAGGCCCTCGCCGCCTGCAGTGTGGCGTATCCGGCAGGCACGTGACTCTTTCTGTCGGCGGTATCCGAAAGAGCCGACATTTCGTGGTCACGTGATGCGGGCTTCCGGTCTGAGATCAGGGCGTCGGCGCTATTCTGCCGCATTGGATTGTGGAACAGTTCGCCCTGTGCCGCCTCCGCATCATCCGCCCCGCCGAGCCCCTTTGACAGCTTTGACGTTGAAAACACACTCTTGTTCTTCCAAGATGCGGCTGATGTCAGGCCGACTCCATCGCCCCCACCAGCGCGCCGTCGATGCCACACGAGCAGTCCGGCGACAGCACCAACACAAACAATTGCACCGATGACACCACCGACTATGGGCCCGACAGACGCCGATCCGCCCTTTGTGTTCGACGCAGCGCTGCCTTCCGCCAAGCTATTGCCCGTCTCTGCGCGCATGGAACACTGGATTAGCTTCACATTGTCCAAGGTGGCGACATTTGCCAGTCCAACAAAAAGGTTCTTCTCGATTGAGAAAGAAAATAAACAATGAACGCCGTGAACACATTGAGTGAGAATAAAACATTGAAATGAAAAGTTCATACAGTCTTGGCACACCAGACAAAAGGGTCGGTCACTCGGCATACCGGTGCAGTTGGCTCCATACTTGTTCGGGGGGCACGTGCATGCACCCGTGTTTGTGTTGCAAATGCTCGTTGATGGACACGCGCATGCTGTGAGTCAAAGAATGGGCATGGGCCAGGCGACGGTATGTGCGTGCGTTTGTGTGTGTGTGTGTGTAGAGACAAAGGGGATGGAAGAAATGCCGGAGAGCATTCAGCAGTCACATATGTACACAGTCCTCTGAACAGATACACACGAGAGATTTCAGAGGGAAGAGTTGAGAGCGATGTACATGTATCCGCAGGTGACAAATGCATTTGGATCGACTTAACTTACCCATACAATTCGGCCCATAAGTGCGTGCTGGGCAAGGATCCGTGCTGAAAACATAACCACGGAGGAGAGAGAGTGGGGGAAAGATATTCAAATGTGAACGGAAATAAATGAAAGAAATGCAATGTGTGCACACTCTAACAGGTACATTGCGGACACTGATCCACAATTATATCAGACAACAAACACGGCACTTGAATTCCACCAAAAGTGTCAAAGGCGTCACAAAGACACAGAGTTATAAGAAATTATTGGCCCATCACGTGCATGTGCACGCCAGAAGCACACAAGAAGGACCATCAAAAGTTACACTTTTTGTCAACACTGAAGATGGGGGAGACCTCCTGCAATGGAAGCACGTGACCATCTGTCGACCTTGCCACTCACCATTTGCCGGTCCCAGTGATTCCAGCGCTGCAATTTCCATTTTGACAGGTGCAAGTATCTGCGTGGAGAACGTTCATGATACTTTTTGATGTTTACCTTATAATAGTGCATACAAAACAGCACGCAACAGGCAACACAACAAACAAACACAAGAAAACGTCGACAATTACAATCGATACATTGGCAACATATTACAGTACTGGCTCTCCTGTATATAGTGACTGAAACAGTACCCAGTCGTACACACACACGCACAAACACAAACCCACAGAGAGAGAGAGAGAGAGAGAGAGAGAACACCACACAACATATCAAAGATCTGCGGACCGTCAACCCACTGTTGCAGAGTGGCCCAAAGACGTCCGTCGAAAGGCACGACATGCAGTCGCCGTTTCCCCTTGGGCCGTTGCTGCATACGCCCATTGTGCACGCGCATTCTGCATGTGCGTGCGGTTAGAGTGCAAGAAAGGACGGGAGGCAGACTTCAACGAAAGCACACAGCGACGAACGTGACATTACATCTGACTAACTGCTCCAGCTGTCTGCTCATGAACGTGCCAAAGGTTTGGTGTACACAAAATAGTTCTGTAAAACATTTCACAGCGCGCAGCCCCGATATTCTGCACTCTGCTGATATTGACATAACACTCACGCTTGTCGCACAAAGGCCCCCATCGATTTACGGATGTGCATTCGTCACAATTTCGCCCCTTTCTGTTGGACTGGCACGTGACCGTCACTATCAGTTTTAGGGAATTGCTGTTTACGTTGTCTGCGCGCGCGCGTGTGTGTTTGCAAATGACGGTGGATCAACAATATTATGTCCGTGCACGCGGCGTGTGTATGTAGTATGTATGGGCCAGGAGTGTATGTGGGATTGTATCGAATAAAAGATCAGCGAGTGGGTTTGTGTGAGATCTAGAGCTTTAAACGAGCGAATATATTCGGGGAGGAACAATAAATCAACCACTGAACACGGTCATTTTGAAGTCAAGTTCTGTAAGATCCCGTGACGAGACCGTACAATTATAGTAAGAGGTTAAGCTAGACAACTCACTTGTAAGTTTAATAGACGCAGGTTTACTGCGCCCATCGTCAGGCACATCCGTTGAATTGGAGGGAAGCGTAAAGATTTGCATGCTTGCTTTGTTGACGGACGTAAAAAGAAAAGTCTACGAAAAGAAAATGTATCATGGCGAAACGGTGAAGGGAAAGTGAGAGTCAGGCCCGACCATCGACGGTTTCTGAAATCAACGCCGAAGGGGACTAGCAAGTCAGACGGTTACCTAATACTTACAGCCGTGACAATGAATTGGAGCAAATCAACAGGGAATTCAAGTCCAAGACAAAAAGAAGCACTCAAAAGTCAAGCAGTTTTACACGATGCGGCACAATTCTCCGCCAATACTTAGTTAGAGAAGTAGACCCACCGGGTAGCCGTCCTCATCGCTGAAATTGACGTCGAATTGGGACGCTGTCGTGGAGTACCAATCATCGAAATACTTCACACCGACAGACGTCTGTGTTCCATTGCGCCATTGTGCAATCACCGTCGTCGACACGCAAGGTGATGGACAGTTAACGGTGGAGAATGAATACAGCCAAATTTGACTAATTTCGAGCTTGATCGAGTGACTATTGACACTGACACCCTGCGCACATATGCCGAATACGGGAAGGTGGGCGAACCGTTCATTGATCAGCACTCAGAGCATCAGCGGCGAAACAAAAAATCAGACAAGCATGTGTCGGATCTACTGCTTGGGAAATAAACGCGCATGGCATAATCCCTGCTTTTGTAATCAGAACAGCGCAACTTGCTTTGAAAACGCAGACTACCGAAGGCGTATGCCGCGTGTTTGGCAGTCACAGACGGCCTTCACTGGCGTGACGTGGTCATCCTACCTGACAATGCAACACTGCAACGAATGATATGAACACAGCATATCGCCATTTGAAGGGAGCGATTGCCTGCGTCTTCATCTCTTCAGCAAACAACGTAGAAGTTGCAGCTCAGTATGGGAATCGAAAGAGTCTAAGGCAGGTCAGTTAATCGTAGTTCCGCCCACTGGGTTTACTTAGAGCGCAATACACCAAAACCATTCCCTAATAGTTTCATGAAAGAGTTGCTGTCTCTCAACGTATCTAGTGCCAGTTCGCATACACTAATGCAGTCTGCTACCACCACTGCTGCATCGACAACGGATGGACGGAGTGTCAGGTGGCAGATGGACGGCGGGGTAGTTATGCACAAACATCCGTTGCTTATCGCTGATTGGTCCCCCCAAATTTAAGCGACGGGACTCACGTGATACATCACGTGACAATAAAATAAATATAAATATAGTAATACCATTCCCACAATATCTATAAGTGGTATCATATTGCTTGTATCCGTGGGCGACGGTGTGGAATTAAGAGTGGCGTTCATACTTATTTCATAGATAAGGTGTACCTCAAATTACGCGGTGGATCGGTGACATGCAAGCCGTTGACGGACAAGCGCCGACAGTGCGATTTTTGTACAAAATTTTATTTCGTCGTCGTCAGACTAAAATCTCTAAAATACGAACAGTAAAACACGGGCTGTTGTTCAAAAGATTAGAAGTGCCATTTCATATGTGCTTTGCATCAAATCCTGGTGATTATCAACTTATTATTTTCACGCACTATACAACTTGTTCAAGTGAATGATGATTATGCCGCTCAGAGTAACTGTAGGCGACGCGAGATGATGGCGGCCATTTATGCTCGGCGCCCCTGCCGTCTGCACATCGTTGTCGTCACTGCGGTAATAGTGGCGCTGCTGTCGAGCGGGCCATGTGCGCTTGCTGGCTCCGTCGCATACGTTGCGTCTGCGGCCGATGGTGGCGCTGATGGAGCGGGACGCGGCACAAACGGAACGCCGCTGGCGACACTCGCTGCGGCCGTTGCATTGCTCGATGCAGACAACACATACGACTCCATTTCGCTGTCCAACGGTACATATGCGGCGAATCAGCTGGCAATTACGCGATCAATGTCGATTAGTGGCAGGTCGGAGGGCTCCGTCATAGTCACGTGTGCGGCGGGTGGGCCTGGTTGGATTGTGTCTGGAACAGCAGTTGTGGTAGTGTTGAATCTCACCTTTTCGGGCTGTCCACAGTCGGCGATGCGCTTGCGAAACACTGGAAATGTGACCGCATCCCACTGCGCGTTCGTGTTCAACAAAGGCACTGACGGGGGAGCCGTGTCGGCGGTCGATAACTCGACTTTTATGTGCACTGGTTGCACTTTTCGAGGCAACGCGGCAGAGAGTGGTGGCGGCATTTCCGCCGCTCAGTTTGCGCAGATCTCTGTCGAAGGCTGCGCTTTTGAGAACAACACTGCAAGCGACTATGGTGGTGCCATCTCTCTCGATGATTCGGCGCAACTCGTTGGCAGCAGTATCGCACTGCTTTCGAATGTGGCACTTGGATCTGGTGGCGCAATTGCAATGCGATTCAAATCAAAGGCAGTCCTTTCGGCGTCCATTATGGGGAACAATCAGGCCACCGTCGAAGGGGGTGCTGCAACTGTTGCAAATGATGCGATCTTCTGGCTTGTGGGCGGCTCAACGTGCGTGCGCAACAAGGCCTTGCGCTTTGGGGGCTGCATATACGCGAATGATGCCGCCGCTGTGCGCGTTGACAATAGCACTCTTGACTGGAATTTCGCAAGGGAATCTGGCGGTGGGATTTACGCTTTGTCTACCTCCGCCATACGCTTGACGAAAATGTCGGCGACAAATAATTCTGTCGATCTGCGCGGGGGTGGCTTTATCTTTGTACAAGACCGCGTGACAGTGGAGATTGTGGACTCGCTCCTGTCGTGGTCGAGCTGCGGCGACTACGGTGGCGCAGTTTCTGCACTGGACGATGTGGTCCTGAACATTACGAGATCGCAGATTGTTTATAATAGAGCCAACTACTATGGCGGGGGCGTGCACGTGGAGAATCAGTGTAAAGTCTCCATCACAGAGTCTAACATCGACTACAACGCAGCGGTGGAAGTTGGTGGTGGTCTGGACGTATGGGGCGTGAGCTTCCTCCACATGTCACATTCGACGTGCTCTTACAACTCTGGCCGTAAATACTATGCAGGATGCCTGCACATGTACACGAACGCCAGGGCTATCGTGGACAACTGCACATTGATTGGCAACCGCGGGTATAATTATGCCAGCGCAATCGCGATGGATGACAACACAACCGTCACAATAACACGCTCGACAATCGGCTTTGGTCGCGCGTCGGCTGAAAAAGGCGCCAATGGTGGTGCTGCCATCTCACCCTGGGTTACAGCTACGTTGCGGATTGTGGATTGTTTGTTTTTGTCGAACGAATCTCCGTATGGAGGTGCGTTGGCACTGTGGGACGACACGAACACACACGTCGAAGGGACGACTTTTGTCAACAACACATCCACGGATGTGGATGGAGGAGGCGCATTATACATCTTCAGGTCGGCTCGGTTGACTGTGTGGTCCTCGCTGTTCATCAACAACACCGCGTCGTTGATTGGCGGCGCCATGAGTCAGTTGGACACCACTGAAGTGAGCATAGCCGATTCGATGTTTGTCGAAAACAAGGCGGGGGATGCAGTGCAAGGTGGCGGGGGCGCCATCCACTTTAATCCGGATAAGCTAAAAAATGCGAACGATGTGACGGCCTCTTTGAGAGTTGTCAATTCGACTTTCCGCGGAAACGTCGCATTCATTGGCAGTGCCATCTACACGACAAACCCGGCGCGCACTCCAAAAATCGGCGAGAAGATTGTAAACTGCACCTTTGAAAACAACCGACTTATCAATGGCGAGACAACTGCGTATCTCGCGACGCCCCAGGCATCAATCCAAATTTCGTCATCCTTGCCCGCGCCCCTTACGATCATTAGCGGCGACCAGCTACCCTCCTTCTCTGTCGTCGCACTAGACGGGTACAACACCGCCACTGCGGGAAGCCCCCTCTCCATTCTAGTGCTTCAGCTCACTCTCCGCAACATCTCCCGCCAGGATAGGCTGTTTATCATCCAAGGAGAGACGGAAAA
This sequence comes from Pigoraptor chileana, assembly GCA_943704495.1. Lineage (NCBI taxonomy): Eukaryota > Filasterea > Ministeriida > Capsasporidae > Pigoraptor > Pigoraptor chileana. Next base: position 16,615 of record CALSCR010000575.1, read on the forward strand.
GGCAGTGCTCAAGTCGACCGTTCGATTCACTTCGGCGCGTGTGCTCGCACCCCCCGGCGCTTACGATCTCTATGTGGACTCCACGTCTCCGCAGTTCAGCACATACAATCTTTCGCAGTCGTTTCGTGTGGTCGTGAACACGTGTCCCAGTGGCTATTTTGAGGATGTGGAGCGCGTGGACGGCGTTGCTTATCCCGTGTGCCAGAAAGTCATCGCAACAAATGGTGGGCACCCGCAGCTTCATTGCTATCTGTTTTATTTGTCGGGGGGTGTGTTGATAGACGGCAGTGTGTTTTGTGTCTCAGGTATTGCCAGTCGAATGAGATTGTTAGCCCTAAAGTGGCGTTTGTTCTGTTTTTGTGTGGGTTTTTTTGTGTTTGATGTTTTGTTGTTTGTTATTTTGCTGTCCAAAGTTTTGAGGGAACAACTTTGCACATCAAATGTATGGAATGTGTGGTTTGGCAACGACTCCTTGCGTGTATATTCTCTATTGAAGTATAACACCCCCCC
>CALSCR010000576.1:2500-24975 GCA_943704495.1 Pigoraptor chileana
CGTGTGAAAATATGGATACGTGTGGGGATGGATACGTGTGGGGTTTCGTGTGGTGTTAACATGCGTGGTGTGCTATGCTAATTAAATGTGGGTGTATGTGTCTGCTAAGTTCGCATGTTTGCACCAATCAAAGCGAATATTGTGAAATGGAAATTGGCGCAAGCCTACATGTATGCAAGGCACATTGGCTTGTCACATGGATTAAAAAACCGCCAAGGCGGCCGAGTAGGGCGAGATGGTGGGCGGTGAACTCGTGAAATCGATGATAGATATTTCTGACATGATCGGCACGATTCCACATACACATACACACACACACACACACGCACACACAACAACAACAACAACAACAACATCATCATCATCATCATCTTTGTCCGCTCCCCTTAGACGCACTTGCGACCCGGATGTGCCAGCGAGGTCAATGTCGACTCACACTCACGCGAATTTGCGCGCATTGCCATAGAAAAGGGCGATCCCAATGAGGCGATGTTTGTGCCGGCGCAGTCACTTGTTTACGAACTTATGCGGGCTGATGGCTACATGCGCTTCCTCCGATCGGCAGAATATGTCGCCCTCATCGAGGTCTGATTGCAGTCTGTGGCGGGTTGTTTGCCCATCAGTTCACAATAACACACACAGTGGCTCCTGTCGACACTCACGCACACAATAATTGACATTTTCCGACTGAGTGCTTTTTTGAATGAAGGGTCTGGGTGCGTTTTGAATGATGCAACAACTGGTGTATCTGCGTTGCGTTGCTTGTCCGACTGTACACGAGGCTTTACTTCTCGTTCTCTATTTTAAGAAATTTGTGGAGTCCCTAAGCACGGCCCCTTAGCCTGATAATCGCCAAGAGAGCATTACAATAACTTCTTATCGCCGTTCTGTGATAACTTCTCTCATCGCTTTCCGTATTTCGCGACAGTTGATGCTTGTTATTCTGCGAAGTGAACGGCCTCAGACCAACAATTGGCCCCTCAGGCATACTACGGGCTCACTTGGTGACCACGAGACGGCAACTACCTATCAACTGTCTGTCTGTCCGTCACACTCGCCTGCAATCCACCTTGGTTTCGTCGCGGCACGATCATAGTCGCACTAAGAAATGGGGTTGAATTCGCTTGTTAACTGTGGAAGTACACAGTAGCAGAACTGAGCGTGAACAAGGCTGCTTACAAGCACCCTTGGCGTAACGCTTTATCGGCCAATAAGAACCGTATTTTAGTAATTTAGTCGGCCTCACTCTGTCGGCACAAAAGCATTTGCCGTCAGACGATAATGCGCACACAGTCGCGTATAATGTCGAACTCTTCGACAATTATTAACGCACCCACGCAGACGCACACACGCACGCACGCACGCACACACAAAGTGCTTCACGTAGTAAGTCATTCACCCAATCTCAGATGGTGCGAGTGCGCGCTTCCGCTATCTTCAGCGTCGCTTCCACGCACGGATGGAGTGTCTGCGGGAGTCCCTTGTCCGTTGTTGGGGCTGTGTGTGACTTTGTTGCTGGACCCGCTCATTTCAGACCACTTTCGGGTGATCTTTTCGAGAACGGCGCACGGAACGACGACCATAATGTCCTTGATAATCCACGTGAGACAGCGCCGCTCTGTTTTTTGTTGCGTGTTTCATATTGGCCACAAGCGGATGCGGGTGCAAGTATAAACACGAGATAAATCAAAAAGAAAGAAGATGTGGGATTAACCCAGTGTCTTGTGCGCTAACCCCATGCAGCAAGAAGACGGACATAGCACAAAGCAGGCAGTAGAGGACGAACGACGGCGCCACACACAGAAACGCACCTACACACATACACAGACCAATACCCATATCGAGCAAACATACACACAAACAAACGCACGTACACACACAGACATGCACACAAACATAAACACACACTCTGTAGAGTTCCATACACAAAAACACGCACGCACACACGTACACAAAACACACACGCACATGCACACGCACACACACATTACAGTACACCCACCACCACTGTTTCCCTGCGCAAACATGTACAAGACCGGCTCGATCTCATGCAGCGCAATCTCAAAGCGGCCGGCATTCCGCTTGAAGGGGGCAGATATCACGTGACTTCTTCCCGTGAAAACGCACCGACCGTTGTCCTTCGCTGCGTTGAACGGCGGGAAAAACAGCCTCGGCGTCCGCGCATCACTGTCCACGTGATCCTCTGCCCCAATGCTGTCATCGCCGTTGTTGATGTCAGTGCCATTAACACACGCGATTACGTTGTTGTTGTTATTGTTGCCATTATTGTTGTAACTGCTGCTGTTACGGACTTGATGCTGCTGTTGTTGCCGGCGTCCACCCTTGCGAGACCTCGGCTGCGGCGCCTTAGGCACTTGATGGCGATTATTGGATGCAGTCCGGTCTGTCTCTGTTGACTTGAAACCCGCAAGCCACGCGTCAGACGCCCCATTGCCATCGATGAGAGAGTATGTGTGGGAGAGATGAAGAAACCGCTTACGTGCGTGGCGAGCGCGGGAATCCGAGGAATATAACCCTTCATCGGCATCAAGCAGCTCGAGTGGGACGCCATCGTCTGTTGGCTTCATTATAAAGCTGCACAATGTGTGTGTGTGTATGTATATATATATATATATATATATATATATATATATATGTGTGTGTGTGTGTGTGTGACACACCCACATAACAGTTGTTGGATTCGTGTAAGCGAATGAGCATGCATCTTTGTACATTGAGGCAGAAATGAGAAACAGTTGAGGTGCCAAACACAATTGATATGTGCATGGCACCCGCCCCATGCCAACTGTTTGACTGCCGGATGAAAGGGCGATTGTGTTGCTATATGCCCCTGGAATGCGTAGAAAAGACATCTTGCGGCGTCGTTTGGGCGCCACAAACTGTTGTATAATTTGACCCATCGGCGAGTGTAACTTGCCTCAGTTTTCCCGATGGCATAATGGCAAACGGAAGGTTTGATTCGGAAAATTCAGACAGCCGCTGTTTGCTTGTCCCGATCTGAAAATTGAAAAATGCGTGGATCAGTTGGAATGCACATGTGACACAAACAAAACAAAACACAACACAACACAACACAACACAACACACTTCTGAACTGACCTTAATGCGGAAGCTCAAGTGGGGCTCGCCATTTTCGTGAAAGAAGTCAAACGGTGACATTGGCGTTGTTGAAATCGACAAAAGCGTGCCTTAAAACAACGGCACAGTAACACACACACACACACAAAAGTGCCGAGAAAAGAGCGCAGCGGACAGTGCGATTAATGAAGATAGAAAGTAACGAATCACAACAGTGGAACATGCCAAACTGCATTGCATGCGACTATGGTCACAAAAGAAACGAATTATAAACACAGGATCACATGCACTCCAGTATTTCTTGAATCACAAAAAGCGCATCAACCGAAAGATCCTTATCGAGATCGATGTCGCGACCACATAAAGCATGCACATTTTCGCAATTTCCCTTTGAGCCGGGAATAACAGTGTGGTTCGCCTCCCGAAACATAGCATGAGGTGCGGGGGCAGCATACAAACAAAGTAAAAGTGAGGCGAGCATTGCAAACACACACCATATCCTAAGACATCCGACGGCGCGTTGTTGATAATGTCTATAACGTATTGCGCTTTGAATGATTCTGCTCGAGGGTTAGACGGACCACAAGCCACACCGAAAAATGCATTCCAGGATAAGTACCAAGGCCGCCGTGCGTATTGCGCAAGAGAGCGAGAGAGGAGAAAGAGAGAGAGGGAGAGAGAGAGAGAGAGAGAGAGAGAGAGAGAGAGAGAGAGTGGGATGCCAATGAGAAAGAGACCACGACGCGACTAAGGCTGCCCACGCACCCAGCATGCACTTCTTTTCGATGAGATTCGTGTAATCGTTCAACGATATTCCAGAGTTCGAATGCCTGCGCGAGAAACCCCGGATGATCTCGGGCGTTTTTGCGAGCTGTGCCGACTGTGTTTCGATGAAATTCTGCTTTTTGCAAACAAAACCATATGGTTTCAAACACACACAAAAGACAAGCGTTTGAAAGCGCATATTGTGAAGCAGTGAGTGTGTTATTCAGAGTGATGATGCCCATTGTGTGTGTGTCTGTGTGTGTGCGCGCGTGCGTATCGATATGCGTATCATGGTGCACACACACACACACACACTCACTCACACACATACACCCACATACACACATGCATGCATGAATGCACAATTGAACATCAAACAGAGACACAATGCAGACACTTAAACAATGGAATAAAACAACCGACCGACACCCGCCTTCTGTTTTTCAAGTTGTTTGGTCAGCTCGCGTTTCATGCGGAAGCTGTAGTAGAAATCCTGAGCGGTGAAAAAAGACCACACAACGTCAGCGGGACACAACAATTTGAACAAAGCGTTTGGGTTTTTTTGGGGTTTTCTTTGGGGGGGGGGGGGGGAGGGGTCGAAGTCGAAATCACGGCGGCGCAGGCACAAGCAGAGTTAAAAGATATATGGAATTCAGTTGATTGTCTGACACAATGCCCATCGACTGCGGCAATCCCGTGCACCAGAGCAATAACCAGACTACACAGAGTGGACGTTACTGGGCGTGTTCATTCGTGCAGAACCGGCGTTATTATGACTACAAAGGCACACACAGAACTGAAAATGGCCTCCTTTTCACTGGCATTCGACACACCATCGGCCAGCCGAGACATGACAGAATAAACATTCGGGGTTGATGCCACTGACATACACTACCAAAAGAGAGAGATGCCCATTACAGTACCCACCTACAACGGACACTCAGTTTTGACACCACTGAAAATATGAAAGCGAAACACAGGTACACACAGAGCACCCACCTCCCAGTTCAACATGTAAAACCTGACTCGCTTGCTCGATAACAACACGATCGCCAACAGCACCGCAACAATGACGGCAATCTGGATCCATGTTGCATTATTAGCGCCGTAATCAAACGTGCTCTGTTGATTGGTTGGAGGCGAAGCACTGCGAGGTATTTTTTTCTGCAAAGACAACACCAAACAAATCAAGCGTCAGTACACACAGCACCATGTCAAAATTGCAACATAAGCAAGCACCAGCGAGCAAGGGCCAAATAACACAATTACTCATCCACAAATAGTACGTACTTGTGCTTCTGCCACGTTGGCGGCAACGGGCATCCAGATAACGAGGCATGGTGCCCAATAAGAAAAACTATTGCCCGCCATACCAAATCGCAAGACTTATTGCCGGAAAAGTGCACGGCCGACTATATCCACGCAGCAACACTGAGTGGAGCGAGTCCCCAAAGATCAGCAAGCCATCCTCTGTCTGGCAAGAAGACCTCTCGTGGGGTAACACACGTTGACGTCATGCACAATTATTTGCTTCCGTCGAGAAAGAAAGAAAAATTAAAAAAGGGGCAATTAGAAATAAGAGATGCAGGATGCTGAGAGAGTTTCTTCTTATTTCAAGGCGAATAAAAATTCGCGAAAAAGACTCCAGGAAGACACAATGCAACAAAAAAGAACCGCTCTTTCTTTCTTTCCCATCCTGAGGATCACTTCCGTGACAGCAAAGATTTTTTTTGTACCTAAAAAAACCTGCCCTCCATCACGTGATCTCGAGGACCACCAACCCGGCAAATTCAATGTGCGATTCGTTGCGAATTTTCCAATCAAAAACACGGACAGAATTCAGCTCACAATTGACTATCGACCGGTTACTAGCGGCGAGAGGCCGATTCAGCGGTTATTTATTCGTCAAGTGGAATAAATATTCACTATGGACATTGTATCACGTTCAATTTTTATTAATTGGGGCTCACTTTAGCAAAACCCACATTGCAGCATTCCACTTTTGTTTTGTTTATTTAGTTCAATTTTCACTATGGATTCAGTATGGAGTGTGCAATTTGTTTAAAATGTATTGTATGGTCTTCCTTGTGTTTTGCGACACAGAGTGACGTCTTTCCTTATTTGGGAATGGTGTCGTTGTGACGTCACCAACCAATGGAGTGTGTCGTCATTTGCCGGGAGGGTCTCGTCATTTTGTAAAATGACGCACTTAACCGTGACGTCAGTGTTTTGAGAACAGTCGTTCCACTTCAGTCGGTACTGAATCCGCTGGGTGGCGCAGGCATAAGAGATGTAATTCGAAACAGGTGTTTGTCGTATGAAGAAGCATCCGCTTTTATCAAAGTAGCATTATAATTTTACTGTTGTGATGTGCTTTTTTTCTGGGCGACTGTTCTAATTCTTCTCTTTGGCGTGGATCGTTTTTCAGCAAAAAGCTTAAAATGTCTGTCAATGTGCTGGTCCCCGGCGGTCGACGCATCAATGTGAAAACGACGCCAACCATGACATTGTTGCAGGTAAGAGGAGCCTCAAAACTGCCGATCCCGGGAAGTCCTGTGCATTATGAGTATACTTGTAACTGTGTGTCAGTCTGCCGAAAAACCGTCTGAGTTGTACACTATTTCCTGTTCGGTTTGGTGTCTGATAATGGTGTCGCATTTTATAGATGTGGAAGATGTGGGCTTATTTCGAGTGCAATTGGGTCTAATTCGCTTTATGCAGATTCTCGAAACAATTTGCGAAAAGCAGAAGCTCGACGTTAAAACATGCGGACTAAAGTGAGTGAAGCGGCTTTACTGTTCCAATTGTAACATGCGGTTTCTATTCTGAGGCAGTGTGCTCTCCATCTCAGAATGAAATTCCCTGCCGGTTTTACGTTTGAGCTCACAGCCCACCTTCTCAATATGTGTTCAACAATGCCAACTCAGGCGGGAAAATGCGAGGGTCATGCTCGACCTCTCCCTCAATCTCCGCTTTGCCAATATTCCGAACAACGGAAATCTCGAGCTTGTAACAAACCAAATTGCGCGCATCGAATCCGATGTTGTCATCTTTCTTCAAATGGACACTGGTACGCGCCTGCAGCACCCCTTCCCTCCATCAACAACGTTGTGGGAGATACTCAGTCACTGGGATGCGCGCTTGGACGGTCAACTTCTCTATCGCGCCGACGAGTCTGGCAATTGGCTCGTTCCGGTGTGCGTGTACATCAACCAGCAATTCCAGGGGCCAGTGTCACTCTCCGGTACTCCGTTGCGTCAGATTGGTCTCACAAAGGGAAGTGCCGTCATTCGGGTGCTGCATGCACCGAGTGGCGGCGTGGCAGTTGAGCAGGCGAAAGTGGATCACCCGCCCACGCTTCCCGCGCTTACAGCGTCTTCTGTTCCAGCAACGGCAGCAGACTCAAGCACAACGAGTGCCACAGTCAGCGCAGTGGCACACGTGACATCGAATGCATCGACTGAATCGACGTTGGGTGTGAATGCCCTTCAGTCCAACGCTGGTGGCAAGCGAAGTCGGGATGACGACGGTGTGACGATGCATGCTGCAATTTTGCGAGAGGGCGCCAGTGCCGTAAAGGTCGCCGGTTCTGTGTATGAGGATAACAGTGGCAATGGAGTGACACCGATGGACATCGACCGTGCAGATGAACCGAAGCCCCTTCTCCCTCCCCAAGCACGTGCGCTTGTGGAAGGCAATGGAAAGGGTAAAGGAAAGGCGGCCGAGTCAACTTGTACGGTGGACACCGAACCCGAGCAGGAGCTGCGTCCATTTGCCAACTTCAAGGTCGGTCTGTCTTCAGTCGCACTCATATTGCAATTCGTGCTCCTTATTTTGTGTTCTCCTGTGTAATAAGACTGCCTCGTTGCTAAGGAAATACGACGCGTGGACTGAGCAAAGCAAAAAAAAAGAGAATTTTTTTTTGCACAAATGCTTGGTATTTGCTGTCTGAATCGCCGGTATCAATTGTTTCAACGGCGACACACAGCTTCACTCATGACGTGCATGTCATCTGATCTAACATGCTGTGTTGTATTGTGAACTCTCACTTTCCACGCAGTTTCCCGATGCGCCCGCTGCCAAGCAAATGAACGTGCCAGACATGCCCGAGGGTGTAACGGGACCAACACTGCCAGTTGACAGGCGCGTCGTCGTGTTTTCTGCAGCCTCAGAGACTCAGTCGGTAACTTTAAACACGGGTGAGCAATTCGTTGCTTTGTTTCACATTCGTTTGCAAAAGTGTGTTAAGTCTTGTCTGGCCCCTTTATATTGTTTGTATTGCTTCTATGCCGGCCGTTATATTGCAGAGAAAATATGAATCTCTTTGCCGATTTACTTTGCTTCCTTGGGTCCCTGAGTGCAAGGTTTGTACAAATTCACTTCGACACATGTTTTTCTAACTGCAAATGCTGCTTTTTCCTGTTGTGAATCTGAATCATTTTCAGGTGATCTTCCTGACGAGTTTTACGACGTCACTAAGGAGGACGTCATGAAGATGCTTCGTGACGTGGACAAGGAGAGGGAATCAGAACAGCTTATGACTCGCACCCTCCGCAATGAATTGCGGCAGAAAAGCGCGGAAAAATACGGCAGGGTTGGTATGAGACATAGGTGTTTTCAAATGTATATCCAACGGACACTTTCTCTCCAGCTATGTTGCCGTTTCCCCAAACAACAGTGGACAAATTTGCTCACACGCACACTTTGTCTGTGCAAAGCATCTGAAAAATCAATCTGAGACGGGGATACGATTTTGATAGCACACAGCGATGCACTGACGGAAACCTCACTCCATGTATCTGTGTGTGTGTGTGTGTGCGCGCGTCTACAATGTGGAGTAGTGCATGGCCGATTCATCATAGCGCAACTCGACTTCATAAATAGCCACTTTATCGATCAAGAATCTCATCCTCTCTTTGTGTCGCTTGCTGCACATCTCCTTGATCTTGTTTACCTGTGTGTCTTTGTGCGCAGACTGTCATTCGGATACGTTTCCCGTGTCGCACAGTGATACAAGCTCTCTTTGCTCCAACTGAGCCACTTTCGGCGGTATTTGAGTTTGCAAGAACGTGTTTGACTTCCACGACACCTGCGTTTTACTTGTACACATCGCCGCCAAAGGAGGTGCTCTCCAACTCGACGACGACGAAGCTGTTTGAGGCCGGACTGTCACCGGCTGCATTAGGTGGGTATGGTGTGAGATGTTCGTTGCTTGCGCCCCTGTGATGTGCGCACGTGTGGCTGCAAATCTGTGTGCGCGTGTGCTGTGTTTTGTAACACACACTCTTGCCATGTGGGCACGCCAATTTGATTTGTTGGATTTTCGCAGTTGTTCACCGGAGCATAAATTCTCTATTTTGTATGTGTGCCCCCTATTCTTGTGATTCCAGTTTACTTTGGCCTGGAGCAGCCCCTGGCTCTTGAAGACTGGAAGAGAGACGAGATGCTTTCAGCGGAGCTGCTGTCTGCGGCATCTTCAGTGGACGACGCCAATCGGGAGTATCGGACACGTAACGGAGAGAGAGTGGGTCACGGCGGGACTGAAGGTTGGTGCCACAGTATCGGCCTTACGAAAGTATACCCGCTCTGTTCCTTATGAAACGATTGCATAGTTTGAGGATCTTTGTGTGTGTGTGTGTGTGTGGCTGTGCATGTCTTCTTTCTATGTCACTAATTGTAATTGGTGGTCGACTAGTATATTGTCTCTCTTACGTTTGTGATTGCCGTGCGCACCAAGTACACCTGTGGAAAAGCAAACCGGCAGATATAACAATTACTATTCAACTGCACGTCTAATGAATGCCTTTGATTCAAAAACATTTACAGAAGTATCGACTCAGTCTGTCGCTCACCCCCAAGCATCGTCGCGCGTGTTTTCTTCTATTTCACCTGCGAGCGGATCGTCGTCGAGTGGGAGCGCAAAGGGACCCAAATGGCTCAAATTAGGGAAATGAGCGAACCGAAAGTAGCATTTAATCCCATTACTGAACTTGCACACTGACTTACAGAAAACTGTCTCAGTGGGCGTATTGCAAACGTGGATAGCGGAAACAGTTGCATGCCCTGGTGGCAGGATGTGAATCGGTTACACTGAGCTTATCCGCCTGAAACACCGGCAAACTGACCTTGAGTACTGATCAGAAGTGCCGCGGTCCGTCTGGTGTGAGAGGCAAATAAATTTGCTTCAAAAATGTACCATTTTTCGCAGGGTCCCGACGTTGAATCGCTGGCCAAATGGAGTTAAACGTTTCAGACGCACGTCTCGGACTCATCCTTCCCCCTGGCACGGATACAGTTCCCACTGAACCGCCGGCGGGCCGGACTCTACGCCGACTCCACGCTTAGTCTCATTTAATTTTCCTGTTGTTGTTGTTTTCTTTTCTGCCACGGTGAGTCGCTCGCTCTGCTCGCAGTTGAGCCCGGCCGCGCATCTTTTTTCTCAGATCTACTGGCTTCTCAGTCATTAGATCGCCCGCCCAGCCGTTTGGCGCCCGCCGGGCGACATACATGAGATCTTGTACGATTTACAAGTTTACTCAGTTATCTGAATGTGTGTTCGCACTTTGTTACGGCGTTGACAGATTGTTTCCGATTTGCTTAACTATTGAAAAGTCTATGCACGAGTTCCCTGAGATATTTTCCGATTTGCTTAACTATCGCAAAAGCCATACAAAGCCAAATCACACAAATATGACGTCATAAAATTAACTGGGAGAGCTTTTGTTAGCAAACCGTCGGAGTGTGGCGGCGGAGTAACCTTCACACAAACAGACAGAAGCGGACGCAGAGGAGTAACTGCTACTCTTGCCTGATCGTAAGAGTAACCCAAGGTGCCACGCTCGGCGGAGACTTAACTGCGCGTACGCTGCAATGCCACCGTATGCAGCACAGTGTGCCGGGTAAACTCAGTCGGACTCATTGTTGTCTCATCAGTGAAGCACACCATACACACACGCACAACATGGAGTTCACCTGGTTCGATTGACGAGGAGAGCATTATTCTCAACCCACTCTAGACGCCACGGATATGTGTGTTCGGCAGTGGCATCAGCGGGTATTTAAGGAGACCATGTACTAACAACTTTTGATGTCGTCCATTACAGCAAGGCGGCCCGGCGGAATCGAACAAGCAAGTAACGCACACACGACAAGTTTATCCGTGTCAACATATCTTAGCATTTCCACATCAAACTAGCTCGCAATCATGCCCGCCATCATCATACCTCTCCCGGCATCCCAGGCCGCTGTCGTCAAGAGCGATATGAAATTAGTAATCGTCAAGCCACCATTCCCTATCGTGGGCCATACTAACCCCGCGGTCGCAGCATCACCCAAGCCATCACCCAAGCGCACAGCCGCACCTGTCAAAAAGATTCTTGCAGGCAAGCAATCGACCTTGAACAGCGAAACAAGCCTCCCCCACACTGCGGCGGGAGATGCGATCGAATTCGAGCGCACTCTAAACGGACGACAAGGGAGCGGACAATGCATGCTCCTCGAAAAGATGCTCGCAATTGCAAACGCAGCAAAAGACCCGGTGTTGAAGCGTGAAGAAACAAGGGAGCTCTTCACATTTGTCTTTAGTTATTGCGGCCGTGGCGCCTCGCGCAAGGATGTGCTGCGCTTTCTCGACCATCTCGCAACTCTTGCTCGCACGCACTCCCTGAGGGTAACTGTTCTAACCAAGGCCGGAATCAATGCGGTTATCGCAATTGGACTCCACGATGCCGAGCCTGGTTATGATGTCTGCACGATGCAATCACTAGCAAAAGAGACGAAAGAAGAGGGGGCTTTCAAGAGTCTCGGAATCGAGGACGCAGCGTTTCTCCGTTGCAAGGCGGCGCGCCGTGTGAAGATACTTGTCGAAATATCCAAGGTGAGCTGTCCAAATGCCTGATAACACACAAGGGACTGCGGCATGCACCGACGTTACTGCTGCGAATGGCCCTGGGCTTTCCCGATAGCACAAATTACTAATCGCTCTTGATGCATTCATCCACATCTGCAGGATGCGAACTAATGCAGCATTGTGGTGCAGTTTATATTGTTGGCGCATCTGATATTATAAAGCGTATACATTAAAACGTCACAGTTCGGTATCAGTGAACCCGGCGCCTACTGATCGATCAGCCTGTAGGGTCACGTGATAATCACGTGATCTGCCTTAAGGTACATGTCACCATAGCGACCAAATCCATATTTGGAAGTCCGCACAAAAGCCGCATTACACATGCACACACTGAGTCAGACGAGCCGAACAAAAGACAATAAACACCCTGTGAATCTTATGGTTTGACATTTGTTTGAGAAGACCTTCCGAGGAACGCATATGTGTCTGTTCGTTTGGCCGCAATTGAATTGATCGGTAGATCTAAACGGCGGGTGCTGTGAGGCACACGAACTGACCGAGAATGGGGAGCGGGAGAAAAAATTCTGTGGCGCCGGATGGAGGATCCAAAGGACAAGAGGTGCGTGCGTGCGTGCAATTGTATCCGACATTTTCTAATCACCTTCCGTTGTGGGTTGAGGGCATATTTTACTCGTTGCTGGAAATAAGAGTATATATGTTTCTGTGGATGTTGAGTTTGTTTGAGTTATTGATAATCTTTTTGGAGTGCACGGAAAAACAAGTGACGTTTTCATTGTGCTAACTGACGAGTTTGTTTGTGTGTGTTTTTTCTTCCTGCCTTTCCCCCTTTTTCATTGTCTGTTGTATGTGGAACGCAGGAGAAGCCTGATTATGACACTCCCGCGGGACCCATTCAAAACCGACGATGCCGCGACATACCCATGCTCATCATTTTCCTCGCATTTTGGTGCGGAATGGCATACATTGCGGGACAATCTTTTCACATGGTAAGGGTACCAACAAATTGTTAGTGTGACTGATTCTTTTTAGATAGTACGGATGCGAGCAATAATACTGCAATGACTTTGGATGAGAGGCCAACAAAGGGTCGGGTTTGTTGTTGTTGTTTGTCTTTGAACGCAGGGAGATCCCGCTCGCCTCTTGTATGGTTACGACTCGTACGGAAACATTTGCGGCAAATCGAACAACGGAAGATTCGTCAATGTGACTGGCTCCATCCCCGGCGTCACAAATGCAGATTTGTCGGTGGGTGCGATCGCTTTTGTAGATCCCACAAACCATCATGGAGCATGTTCCCCAAAGAACACGAAGAGCCATTCTGTGCATTTTTTCCAATCTCAGACGTCATCTTCTTTTTTTTCTTCTGTTTTTTTGCATTGTTGCAATATTTGTGTCTGGGCCTCTAATCACACTTGCAGGATCGCAAATATCTCCTCTTTTTCGACGCCACGAGCTCCAGTGCACTCCAGATCTGCGTCAAGGCATGTCCGTCGACATCCGGTGTACCTTCCCTCGCGCTCGCCCAACAACTGGGTCTCTGCCGTTACGATTTCGACTATTCCCAATTCAATTCTGGTACTTTTCTCGGTCAGCTTGGATCCACGGGTCCTTGCCCCGCGCTAATCTACACATCCATGTCTGTGGTGCACCGATGTCTCCCAAAGATCATTGATTCGTCTGACGTTGCGGCGATTGCGCAATCCAACGGAATTGTGAGCCTTACGGACGCGAAGAAGGTCGTGCAGACTGTTCTGTCTGATGTCGGCACGGCGTGGAAGGAGATGCTCTACTCTGTCGCCATTTGCGTTGTTGTGGGCATGTTGTTTGTGCTTCTAATGCGCTTTTTTGCACCGCTTCTCATCTGGGCGACCGTGTTGGCGGTGGTCGTTGGATCGGCGGGGCTCACGGCGTTTTTGTTTTTCGAGTACAAGGACAGCAAAAAGACGCTCGATGCACTTGAAGAGGCAAACCAAACAAGCGAACAGAAGAGGAATGTGAAGATGTTCTTGGGACTTGCGATTACGGCGGCGATTGTCACTGTCATTCTGCTCCTTCTTCTACTCATCCTTCGCAAGCGGATCAAGCTGTGTATCATGGTAGGTGCTCCGTCTGCATGTGCGTGTGCGTGTGCGTGTGCATGCATGCATGCATGTGTCTGTGTGTGTGTGCGTGTGTGTGTGCGCGCAGTCTAATGCACTGGAGCAGAACATACTTTGTGCGACGCTGTGCTGATCCGTCTCTCTCCTCCACACACACCACACAAACAACAACACACACCGCATACACCTACAGATCTTCCGCGAGGCATCGAAGGCGATCGCAAAGATGCCCCTCGTTATGCTTGCGCCCATCTTCACATTCTGTTCGCTCCTCCTCTTCATTGCCTATTGGATATTTGTCTATATGTACCTGGCGAGTGCCGGCGTCCCATCCCTCGACCCGACCACGGGAATGGTCTCGTACACCATGGACAAGTCGCTCGAATACATGCAGGTGTGTGTGTGTGGGCTGTATGTGCGTGATTGTGTGCGCGTGATTGCTTATCTGTGCATACATGTGTATACTGCTCCTTGTTGTTACTGTGGGCATATTTTTCTCATCTCTCTCCCCTTCCTTTTCTCCCTGCACGCACACACACACACACACACACACACACACTTACACACACACACACATACACACACACACAGTGGTATCATATTTTTGGTGGACTTTGGACTGCGAATCTGTTCATCGCCATCCAACAGTGCACAATCGCTGGTGGAATCGCAACCTATTACTGGACACGTGACAAGAGCAAGTCGGCCACCCTCCCTGTCTTCCGTGCGTTCCTGCGGTCCATAACCTATCATCTCGGATCGCTTGCATTTGGTGCTCTCATCATTGCAATCGTGCAGATGATGAGGATTATCCTCGGTTATATTCAGTGGAAACTCAAGGGGAAGGAGACGAAGGTTGTCAAATTCATTCTGGGATGCCTCGCGTGCTGCCTGTGGTGTCTCGAGAAGTTCCTTAAGTTCCTCAACAGAAACGCGTACATTGAGGTGGGCGTCTCTCTCTCTGTATCTATTGTTTTGTGGAGTCCATGGGCACAGTGCCTAGACACTCACTTGAATCACACACACACGCACACACATACACGCGCACGCACACACATTCTCACGGAGTCATTGAGCATCGAATCTGCGATATTCATACCATTATATGTAGGCATGCTAAGCAAATTCAAATGATTAGGATTGCGATTTTTTGCCTTTCCGCCCGTTTTGGTTTGCTCACTGTTTCCAATTGTGATTTTTTTGTCTGCAGATTGCTGTTTATGGTTACTCTTTCTGCGGAGCGGCACAAAAGGCATTCTGGCTCTTGTTCCGCAACGCCGCGCGCGTCGCCGTTATCAATTCGATTGGTGACTTCTGCTTGTTCTTGGGAAAGGTGAGGAGAAACGACTTTTGGTTAAAATACATGTAAATATATATGTGTGTGTATGTGTGTGGCTGCGTTTGCATGCGAGGTAAACTTGCACATTCCCACACACACATATTTTCGCTCACTCGCTGCGCGCCTACGACACTGACTGAACCGCACGTCTCTCTGTCGCTCTGTCTCTCTTTTTGTGGAGTCTGTATGGATAATGACTGAGACCGACATGAATTCAACGTCTGTGTTGAAGTGGAGTCGATAGGCTTATGCCTAAGGCGTTTTGAGTACTGAGTGTCGCTCTCGCACGCTATCTTTCTTTTCCGTTTTATCTTATTGAGTCCATCGATGTGACGATACTTATATTGTCCCATTATGCATCCATTTCCCCCCTCTTCTTCAACACACAGGTTGCAATCGCTGCGTCCGCTGGTCTTGTGAGCATGGCGTTTTTGCACGGCAAGAGCGACCTCACCTACTGGGCAGTTCCAGTGTTCCTCGTCACTGTCTTTGGCTTTTTCGTGGGACACTGCTTCATGAGCACATTCGAGATGGCCGTCGACACGATATTCCTCTGCTTTTGTGAGTGTTGTTTATTTATTCATATGTGAATAGGCACATACAATTATGACATAGTAGCTTTAAAAAACACACACACACAGCCCTTGCATACCTGTCGTATATCTGCGCTCTCGTTGCTCACTGATTGTTGTATGTGTGTAGAAAATCCGTATCTGACTCCCGTTTTATGTGCAACTTGGATCCCATTTGTTGTGCGCAGGCGAGGACTGCGAGCGTAATGACGGATCAGATGAGAAGCCGTACTACATGCCCCTGGATATGATGCACCTCGCCGACTCGGACGCCGCAGAAAGGGTGCGTGTGTGTACTTGCGTTGTGTGTTGACGTATTTGTGCTTGTACATATATCTATATTCTATATCTATATACATAATATATATTATATGCCTGTGTATGTGCCTGCGTGTGTGTACATGCATGTGTCTGTGTGCGGATATGCGTATATGTTGCGTGTTTGTATGATGTGTGTATGTGTATGTGTGTGTGTGTACATGCATGTCTATGTGTTTGTAAATGTTTGTGCGTGCGTGTATGCGTGTTTATGCTTGATGGTGCTCTTGGCCACATGGTACATGTGCCCTTGTGTATGTATGTCGCTTGTAGCATGTCGCTTGTGTATGTATATGTCCACAGCTGCGTCGACGACAAGCACGCTCATTCTGACACTGCTACTTAATGCGTGCTCATGTATTCAGATTGAAAAGGGCGAGAAGAAGAAGAAGCGCAAGAAGAAGAAGAACAGCGACGGCGATAAGGATGGCACTGTGAGTGTCGAAGCATAAGGCCAGTCTCCGCTGTAATCCACACTTGAAAGAGAGACCACGTTCTCAAACTCCCTCCTCACGTGAGCTTGCTTTTTAACTGGGCATTCCTTGTGTGTGCGTGTTTGGGCACCTTCGACTTTGTCTCTCTACTTTTGTTTGTTTCGTCTTTTGATAACGTCATCTTTTAATCGGGGTTTCTTTTTCTCTGTAAAAAAAACGATTCGAGTTCAACTCAATTGCGTGCGTGCATTTATTTTTGTCGAGTTGTGCTTCTCGCTCGTCCCTCTCTCTCTGTGTCTGTCTCTCTGTCTTCTCTCTTATCGCTGTCTGCGTTGACTGAAGTGACTGCCAACCCTGACCATAATTGGAACGGGCGCATCACCCTCAAGACCTATTTTGTACTACTTTCCGACTGTTTTGCCGATTGGCGGAATACAATGCGTCCTTTTGCCAGCAGTAGGACATATTCCATCGTCATTCAGAGCCCTATCCTACTACTATAATGTCACAAACAGGAATTGTCTTTTGCGTTTTGCCTCAGTTTTCCCTCACAAAATATTGTGTGCGAGTGTGGTCAGAGAACGCTGAGATGAAAAAAAAAACAACAAAAACAACAAAAAAACAAAAAAACGAAAAGAACAAATTACGACCCACAGGTATACACATCACAATAGCAAGGACCCGAGTGCAGCATTCCGTGGGCGCACACGTTCTAACACTCGCATCGGTCGGCGCTCCCTCCGCAGTCGCCGCAACGCCTCACAAATGTGGTCGCGGGTGATTGATGTGCGTGCGTGCGAATGTGCGCCAAACAGCGAGGATGGAGACGACCTCAATGTTGCAGACTGAGACTGCGGTGCTGCCTGTGGTCGCGCAAGACCGCCCGATCCCCGCGATGACTGACGTTGCCAAAATGACGCATCAGTGTCTACCAGTGATTGCCGTCGTCCTGGTGACGATTCGGTAACCGCGGAAGGTATTTGTGTGCGTCCAGACTCGCTATTTGATACAAGAAGGTCGCGCTCTTCCTTCACGAGGAGCGACGCCTCTGTCATTCGCGCCACTTTTTCGTATGCGACGATAGCAAGAATGTCAAGTGTTTCCTCGGTGAATTCAAGCAGTTGATCGGTGACCGCGGGATCGATCGTGCTGTCATGGCATGTGACCGGATATCGGATGCAAAGCCACGTGCGGAATTTGTTGCGGTTTCGTTTGTTGGCAAAGCACACCTGCGTTCGTGAAGGGATGCAGAAGAAAGACGTGCATCAGAGTGCGATCTTTCATTCCAGACATTGCAGCAAACAAAGAGAGATAGTGACAACACATTATGAGCGAAAGATGTCGGAATTTTTCAAGTCAGTGCCTTAATCGACTCTCACGTTAAAGGAGAATGAAATAAGAGTGCATGTGAGACTGAAGCGGAAGGCAAGAAGCCCAAAGCGGGAGTACGAGAAACAGTGCTCTGTGGCATAGCCAAAGACACAGACACACAGACGCAAACACAGACAGGCACTCAGACCGACACAGACAGATACATATACAGGCACTCAGACAGACAGACAGACACAGACACAGGCACTCAGACAGGCACTCAGACAGGCACTCAGACAGACACACACACACACACACACAGACACTCACACATAAACAGATACACACACACACACTCACACATAAACAGACACTCACACAAACAGACACTCACACATATAACAGACACTCTCACATAAACAGACACACACACACACATAAACAGACAGTCACACATATAACAGACAATCTCACACAAACAGACAAGCACACACGCTAAGATACGTCTATTCATACCTTTCTCCGTTCGCTGTAAAGCATATACTCATCGTGTGTCATCTCGCGCGTTCGCACATCAGCCCTCTGTTGTCGTTTGTGAGTATCCAAGTGAGTGCAAGAACAGAACACACATGAGTTCAAACCGAAAAAATCACATTAGATTAACGGAGAAGAAGAAAAAAATAATCCAACAAATTAACAAATAAGGAACAAACAAAAAAACATACAGAGACAATTACAGAATTGCAAGGAAGCACAATTGATGCAAACAATCCTCCACATTGCCATCACAGTCCAACTTCTGTCCTGTCCCTCTTAGCCCCGCACACGCACTACCCACGCACCTTCATTCTCCTCTTCATCTCCTCGGCGGCAGTCGCATCGCTGTCGGCAGCCCACTCACCCGCGTCCATTCCAGCAGCAGCATACACATCGTCCAGAAGACTCCATGATGCACGCACGCCCTGCTTCCCGGCCACGGACGAGCCGCCCGTTGCGTCGAGAGTGCTCTCAGACGAAACACCTAGGTCGGCTTCCTCTGAAATAGTGCAATCAGACAGTACCAGCATGTATCAACATACTCGTCCTTGTGCATCGCATGTGTGTGTAGATGTGTATGCGTGTTTTTTTCTGTGCATGTGTAATGCGTATCTGTGGGTCTTGGTTTTGTGTTTCTCGACAACATCAAACGTGGAGGATCGTGACAAACCTTCGTCTTCCTCTTCATCTACAGCCTCCTTGGCAACTCTTTTTCTAACTTCACGCCACCTGTAAAACAGACGCAATCGAACGCTAGCGTTAGCTACACGTATACACACTCATGATATAAAGGCACACACGCCGCACACTATATCCCCTCAGTCTGAGGATACTGTCCATTCACCTCAAATAGTCCAACACTCGCTTTGTGATAGTCGCATCCTTTCGCAATTGGTAAAGCACATCCTCAGTTGTTATTGACCGGCCTCCCCTCTCGGCTGTAGCCTCAATAACAGATCCAATCTGCTTACGCGTGAAATTGCACGCCAAGTATTGTTCAATGCGTGAGTGATTGTCGGGGTGCAGCAACTCCATTTCTCACCGGCTGGAAGAGTAGCCTTCCTCATCCAGACATAGCTTCACCTCGAGGAAGAGCGTCTGGTTTTGCAATTGCATATACGGACTATATTCCAACGTGTTTGTGACTGCTTGTGTGTTCGTATGTGTGTGTGTGTGTGTGTGTGTGTGTGTGTGTGTGTGTGTGTGTGTGTGTGTGTGTGTGTGTGTGTGTGTGTGTGTGTGGGTGTACGTGCGCGTGCGTGTTTGTGTGCGAAAGCTTACCAGTGTAATGAGTTCATCCAGCACATATTCCTCCAAAAATATGGTTACATCTTCACTCGGCTCTTTAGGAACGCCCATTGCGTAAAGCATGTCTTGCAGCTCACTTTGAAATTGACACGCGCTCGCCTAACAAAATCGCAAGAAAAGAACCAGATTCAAAGAGATTAAGCATTCTTCTCATTATAATTTAAGTGATCTCGAACTACAGATCCACACATGCATAAACATATCAGCTAGGCAAGCCTCTGAAAGGAAAAAACGAAAGGAAAACAAAAAACAAAATCACTCTGACGATAGTCCCTGTATAGCCACGCAAACACAAACATACTGCACGCACCTCTTCTGCAAGTCGAATGTCAAAGACATTATCCATATCTGTACTTTCTTTTTCGACCTCATTTGGTGTGCTGCTTGCCATTTTGACTATTCTGCCGAGACACACAAAACAGAATAGAAATGAAGAGTATAACTACAGTTTGGTACATGTATCAATCTGATTGAATCTCTTTTTATCCGTTGGTTGACAGGCGGATCGCAAGGGCGCCGTGCACGTGACGGATCCTTTTAAGTACACCAATTATAATTTAATCAGTTCGTAAGTAGAATACAGATCGTTAGCCAATACAAAGTGTATGGTGCATTCTTTCAAACGAACTATGAGGGATAGTTAATTTGACCTCAGTGCCCGTATTGGCACAGGTGAAGCGGTAACAAGGAGTCCGCCATTTTCGATAATAAATTGAAATTATGATTCTAAATTTGAAATTATGGGGGTTAATGTCTATTTATTG
Organism: Pigoraptor chileana; assembly: GCA_943704495.1. Taxonomy (NCBI): domain Eukaryota; class Filasterea; order Ministeriida; family Capsasporidae; genus Pigoraptor; species Pigoraptor chileana. The sequence goes on from CALSCR010000576.1 coordinate 22,917, forward strand.
TGTTCGGCTCGGCTATGAAACATGAAACCGAAACGTCATCACAGCAACTGCACAGTAACCTCCACAGTTGGACACACACACACACACACACACATGCACACACACATGCGCACGCACGCACATTTTACACACACATGCGATATAAACGCACACCATGCATGCACACGAGCACGACGCACCGAAGCTCAAAGACACTGAAGGAAGACGAGCATAAAGCGGAGGCTTTCTGCCTTTGTGCGCACATCCAGCGTCGCGTGCGGTCGTTAACGCGTCCGCGGTTAATGGGTTAATCTTCGAACAAACAGCCGCAATTCACTGCATCGTCTCCCTCATCACTCATCCATGTCGAGGACTACTGACTGATATACACCCTTTCGGGCATGAAAAGTACTGTGTCGGCAATCCTTTGAAGTATAATCATGGCGTTTGAAGCTGCCCGTAACGGGGATCTTGGTGAGCTCATGCGCCACATGCGCGGTGATGTTAATCGACCACTGGAATATGGACAGCGTTATTTGCATGTGGTGGCAACCGGAGGACATGTGGACTGTGTCGAATGGCTGATATCGCAGGTGAGTCTGTGTGCATCCGGGCTTGTTTCAGAGTATGTCCATGTGACCATCATGAAGATGACGTGCACATGTCCAGTGGGCGATACCATATTCGGTAAAGCAACCCAGCCATTATTCTATCGCTGAGTCCCGCATATAATTTTCTGCATCTCCCGTATGATCATTTTCTGCATCTACAATATAATTCAGGGTGCGGATCCGAATATAGCCACCGACTCGATGCGCACGCCCCTTCATTTGGCCGCAACAAACGGGCACATAGAGTGCATGCGGTCTCTGATTGCGGCAGGCGCAAACGTATCAGCCCTCGCCATCGCAAGGCAGTCGCCTCTGCATTATGCCGCGCGGGGACCGCGAGAAACAGCATTGGATTGCGTGCGACTTTTACTCCAACACGGTGCGGATCCCTGGTTCGCTGGGACAGACAATGGTCTCGCGATGCATGCCGCCGCAACAGAGTCAAATGACGACTGCGCGCATTACCTCGCGTGTCTGGATGCCAATGAAGGGCCGGTGGATGTCAACGAACACAGGGAATCGTTGGGTGGCATCGTCGAGGAGCGTCCGCGCTTGTGTAACGCGCGCATGCGCACCGGACGCACAGTGTTGCACATTGCCGCGGAGCACGGTAACGCTGATCTCTGTCGCAGGCTGTGTGCGATCCCTGGAATCAAGACGAGTGAGCGTGCGTCGTTAGGAGAGACACCCCTCCACTTTGCGGCGCATGCGGGCTCCATCGACTGCTGTCGCGTGCTTATTACTGAGGTGTGTGTGTGTGTGTATGTGTATGCGTTGATATCTTGCCGTTTGTCGTTGCTTGCATGCATTTTTGCTGGTGCACCTTGCGAAAAATCTACTTTTGTCGCTTGGGCTGTAATGATTTGGCTGGCAGACACTGCTTTTAGTCTGCACTCTCTTATGTTATGTGTATCAGTCACTAGAAACATGCAAAAGTAGCTTTCTGCCGACGACCTCCACTTCTGTCGGGTTCCCACAATCGTCACATAGACCCCACTCTTTCAACTTTAGTGCGTGTTGGTTTCAATGTTAATATGCAATACCGTTACAACGATCATATTGTTGTGCATCGCGTCTGTCCGTTCCGATTCCGACCCCAACACGACTTTCTGATTTTCCGATTCCGACAGGGCAACTGCAAGGTGAATGCGCGCACTAATGATGGAAGGACGCCGGCCCACATCGCGGCTGCGGCGGCACAGGCGCAGTGCCTCGAGTGGCTTCTTGTGGAGGTATGCCCCTCGTCTTCTCGTCACTTTTCGAATTCGAATTTTTTTTTCCCACATGCTTTGTGGTGGTTTGAGAAAGTTTGCATCCTTTCTGCTGCGTTAAACATCCACTTTCCATTTAAGTGGAGATTGCCCTTGTCTGTTACTGATCTGATGGTTATACCCTGTGTGTGTGTGTGTGTGTGTGTGTGTGTGTGTGTGTGTGTGTGTGTGTGTGTGTGTGTGTGTGTGTGTGTGTGT
>CALSCR010000578.1:0-51965 GCA_943704495.1 Pigoraptor chileana
GGGCGACGGGGGAGGGGGTGACGGGGGAGGGGATCACAAAGCACACGCGGATGGTGAGGGTTCCCTTGACGCGGTTGCGACTGTTGCGCGGCTTGAGACCAAGCTCAATCGGCCTGTTTGCGGCCGGATTGCCGAGCTCGTTGCCCCGGATGGGCAGCACAGACAGGGGTATTTCAACCTGTCCCAGAAAGTCGTCTCTGGTGACGCGATTGTGGTCGTACACGTGCAGGTGGAAGACGCTCCGCGACGGAACAACGCGGAAGGAGAACTCCTCGTTCCAGTAGGGCGAGAGCGTGCGCTTCTTGACGGTTGTTTGCTGCTCCTGCAGGCCGCCGTCAATCCACGCCCGACAGTATGGATAGGCCGAGCCGAATATGTCCTTTTTAGCGAGGCCGAGGCAGCTCACCACAACCACCTTCATAGTAATGACCCCATTCTGCGAGACGAGAGAGGCGATTCGAGTCAGTGTCACGCAGATTCATGTCACTGTTTATACTCTTGCACAAGATGTGGAAAATCAACTTGGATTTGTGGGCACCATGACTATGCAGTCCGCATGCACAGGAGAGAACGGAGAAAGGGTGATGCTCGCAATTTCAACCAACAAAGAAAGACATCTCAGATCGTAAGCAATATGCGCCAAAGGAAAGCTCAAAAAAAATGGAGACGCGAGATACGTGAACGGATCATGTACAAGACCGCTCGCTCAGGAGATCTACAGGGGACGCAAATGCATTACCCAGCAGGCAACATGGGCCGCCAACAATGCCAACTGCACTCACCGCAAGTGCCCGCTCGTCCTCGGCAGAGAGCTGAGCGTGGGACACGGATGCAGCAGGGCTTGAAGATGCCCCGGTGCCGCCGCCATTGCGATCGTCCCGCCTCGCCATCACGTTCAGAGCAAGAGTGATGCGTGGTTACTTTCAGTTACGTGGGTGCCGCATTATCATCGACTCGCCCACTGTCCATGTCACGTACCGACCGAAAAAAAAAGCAATTTAATGGTGATAACCATTGAATGGTAAAACGAAACAAGGTGTGTATGTATATATATATTTGTGTGTGTGTGTGTGTGTGTGTGTGTGTGTGTGTGTGTGTGTGTGTGTGTGTGTGCGCGCGCGAGTAGTTCAATCAGCTGCCAGAGAAAGTCACCCAATAAACGCTATCGCTCGTATCTCAGACAGCCAACGCAAGAATTCAAACGCGACCTCACAAGCCGAACGTGTTGTGCATCACGACTGAGGTCGCTCGCTCACATGGACTGCCGATCCTTCACAATACTCCGTACTATTTCTGCACAACGGGAAAGACGGTACGCACTCACTTTTATCGCGCTTATTGCAGTAAAAAGGGATAATAGGATGCAAGGGTCGGCCGATTCGTCCAAGTTGATGCAAGCGATACGCACGCCCACGGAAGATCACTCTCCAGCCGCAAAAGGTCAGGGAGGGCACTCCGATTGCCCGTCTGCTTCCTTAATTACTACGAGCGGATATTCACGGCCAGAACTTCTATTTTGAGTCAAGGCCGGAGTGTCACGCGTGCGAGTACCAGAGTGAGACCACTTCGCTTTTCGTGCACACGTCGAAACAGAATGTTCCGCGTCGCGATTCCGTATGCAATCGTGCCGAGAAGTCGGTAGAATCACACATGCAAAGAGAGAGACGGAGCTTCGAATTGAGCGCACACCAGATGAGGAAGGATTACGGTGTTGATTCGTAGTCTGCACCAAGTCTAACCAAATCTGCTACCAGTCTTTCTTGGTGGGGAAGCGATTGAATGGGTCAGGGGCCGCTCAAAGCAAAGTGCATCACAGGTAGTCACCACCAACTGAATTCAAACTTGCACAGTTGCGCACACCAACAATGGCTTCACAGACTCATATCAGAGCCCTCTGCTCCTCTACCTGTTCAGCCCAACTCTATCAAGTCGTTGTGTGCCCTCTGTGCATCGGGGCATCTGATTGCAGCAGACCGGCGTCAGGACAGTGTGGATGGACAGTCTGGCCAGTCAAAGCGGTGGCGTCAGACTGGACACCCCGGATGAAGGGAGTCGTCGTAAATACTTCGTAAAATTGGTACTGACGGAAATTTGAAGCGTAAAATCTGAGCCGGGCGGTGACTGACCCCGGCCAAAGACTGAGTCGCACGACTGACCTGCGGCGGCGCTGGTTGAAGTAGTCGAATCGACACCGCCACCGCCGCCGCAAGTATTGTGTTGCATGTATTTTCTACGGCGTTGGGAACTAAATTCAGTATGTCAACAGGCACAAGACACCGGACAGCCGGTGAGCCCGTTCGCGCGACATCGGCTGGGTGAAGGCAGTCCCTAGCGACAACCGGTCTGACTGAGAGGAGGGCAACGTGTCTGTGTCAGGCACACTCGATTGCATCTCAGGCTCTTTGACGGAACCCCTGAACTATTGTAACAGATTTCGGCGACCGACCGTAGCCCAAGTATATGTAACTATTCAAACGCATGTATTGAGCGTGGGCACGGTAAGCACGACCAAAAATAATATCACAAATGTACCGGTTCAGGCTAAATAACACAGAACTTGACAAGGGTAGAGGTCCCTATGTGTCAATCATAAACAAACGCACGCTGCGAAACAAAACAAAACAAAAGGACACTATCGCAGACCGGATTGACGTGGGCTCAGTGAGACCGGAAACGTGCGGGCTGCAGCAGTGGCTGTCCAGGCGCTGGTCACGTGAATATCACGTGCGGCTCTGTCAGTACTTTTTCTCCAGATTACCGCCGCTTTCGATGAATCGTCTGAGTTGCGGTACGCTGAGGAGCACGGACAGCGGGAGATCAAAGAACAGACGCACACACTGCGTCATTTCGCGCTCAAACCGCAGCGTTGTGACGACGACTCCCCAAATGAGGAGAACAACCAGCGCCGCAAGAGTGAACCCAAACATCACCGTCATCACAGTCCGCGAGCTCCCAATCGAGTTGGCAACGGAGTTCAGAATGATGAAGTCCGTGTTGTTGAGGCCGTCTCGGATGTCTGACGTCAGGAACGCCAGGACGTTGCGGGGGGGGTCAGAGTATGCATACGGACCAGCGCTGTGCGCATATGTTCGTGCCGTGTCGAGAAAGTGCTGAATGAGGCGGTTAAGGGGAAGGAATGCGAGGTCCTTTGTGATGCCCATTGACGGATCGTACTTTCGGCTGTCGCAACCCGCGTTCACGTGACACACATTCCCGCCGGTAAGCTCCGGGTACAGGCCAGGGACATCAAAGGTGGATGGAGTGGCGGCCTTTCCCAACAGGCAGTCCCGGTGAATTCTGTCGAGGGTGTTAATCCAGTCGAGCATGACGGCGCGCGCTTCAAGCGGCATCCATGTCGTGTTGTCGCCCGCAACGAGTTCGTTTGCAAGCGCAGTCACGCCCTCCGCGCGGTATCGGCGGCTGTTCGACAGGTTGAGCAGGCGGGCCATGCGGTTGCTGTTGTTGGTCTGTTCAAACGTCACGGCATACATGCCCACCGCAAAAGCCCCCACGACGACGACGAGGCCTACAAGACGCATCCAAATGCGAATCTTGCTCTTGCGGATGGTACTCTTTTCGATGCTCTCGCCAGCGACGCCGGGGTTGAGACTGAGCGCCGGCGCCCCCTCGGCGCCAAACAGCGCCGCCTGCTGTTGCTGTGCGTACATTCCCTCTGCGCTCTCGGAGGCGTCTGCATTTGCGACGAGGCCGGTCTGTTCCGCATCCTCGGGGACCATGAGAAGCAGCGATTGCAGCTCCTGAAAGACAACCACGAACGCATATGCACATTGTCGAAATTTGCAGGTTTTTCGAGAGTTAGATCAAGCATGATTTCACAGAGTGACAGGAACACACACGCAAATAAACAATCTTTCACTCCCTCTCTCTCTCTCTCTCTCTCTCTCTCTCTCTCTCTTTCTCTCTCTCGTTCTCCGTGTCCACCACCAGCAGACACAGAGGCTCCCAAACACACAGAAATGGCGCACTCACCTCGTCGAGCGTGTTGACCGTCTCGTTAATTTGCCCGCGCGGAATGAGCATCAACACCGCGGCCATCCGCGTCCGTCTCTCCATGACCCCTTTCCAGAGCGGCCAAAATACAACCGCAATAATGCCAACGTCGATTAGCAGGAATATGGCCATCAGAATGTAGTTGATCTGGTCCGTGCGCTTGCTCGCCCTGTCGAAATTGAGCTCGAGGTCGTTCATTTCCTCGTCCACCGCCACGTTGATTGCAAGGCCGTTGTCCAGCACAAAACGCACGGCTGGATTCCACAGCAGGTTGGTCGAGTTTGCCACGCTAAAGGGCGTTGCGGCGACTATTCGTGCGTTCTTCATCAAGAGTAACATTGCATCCAACGCCGTCATCATCTCCATCGCTTGAGGCTCGGACGGAAGTATTTGTCGTGTTACCTTTACCCTCGGGACTTTTGTGTCCGTATCAATCATGTACTGCTGGACTCCAATCGTCTCGTAGCGATCGATGTCCGTGACAAGCGCCGCCGCCATCTTTGCATAGGTGGCAGTGTCCCCAAGTCCTACACTGCGGACGAGCTCTCGGGTATTAAGGAAGGTTGAAACAAGGATGCGGCGGGGGCGCGTGCCAGTCTTCAGCCCATCCAGACGCGTTGTTTGCTCATCAAATGTGTTCAAGCTGACCAAGTATCCCGCAACAATGAGACCCACAAGAGCAAGCCACATGACAATCCCCTTCACGCGCTCCCTAGTGGCAGGCCGTGTCAGTCGCGTCTCTATCCGCTGCTTACGTAGGCGCTGCGAGCTGGACGATCGCGAGCTGCTGCTTGCAAACGACGCCGAGCTGCGAGCCTTGCCGCCGTTGCCCCCGCCGCCACCGCCAGCATCGCCCTTGACGTGCTGTTGTAGCCTCTCAATTAGCACAATTGGCTCCGGCTCGTACGTTTGATTGTCCTCGAGATTCACACGCACGTCCGGCACAGCGCGCTTGGATGCCGTGAAGCTCACTGTGGATCGCTGATCTTCCGTGTCGCCGGTAATCTTGTCGGGGCCGAGATACTTCATTTCAAATGCGACGGCAGAAGGTCGGCGCCCCTCTGCACTCCTCTCAAAGGCAATCGATGGCCTGCGCGCCTCCCCAAGCATCTCAAAGGCAACGGACGGCCGGCGTGACCCGCCAGGCATTTCAAAGGCAACGGACGGTCGGCGTGCCTCTCCGCCACTTCCGTTTCGGAGGGGCAAACGGCCAAACTCGAGTTCGTCGCCGCCGGTAAAGATCGGATTGACAGAGGAGGGCTCTGCATCCACATCGGTGATGGCCACCTTGAACCCCGCGCTCTCTTCATCACTATCCCCGTCGCTGCTGTTGCTGCCATGATTATTGCCGTGGATGTCACGAGCTCTGTCAGAATACGCCGCATGCCCGGCACCTCCAACGCCATCGTCCATCGCCACTGCATCCGATTCCAAAACTGCAACAGTCAGCTGAGTGTCATTGCCCACTCCAACTCCGCCCGCAGCTCCGCCGAGGTCCATATCGACGCTGCCTTGCGGCGACTTCCTGTACCGCACCCCTGATTGAACGCTAGGTCGGCGCAGTTTGTCTACCCCACGTCCGATGTCGTCGTCGTTAGTGTTGCTGTTGTAGTTGCTGTTACTGTTGTTGTTGGTGTTGTTGTTGTTGTTGTTTTGATCAGAGCCGCTTTCGTACGGGTCACACGAATCGCCGCCAGATTCATCATCATCAGACACGTCCATCTTAAAGTCCCCGTCACCTTCGCCGTCCTCCTCATGCTTGACTTGCATCATCCGGGAGCGCGCAACAGTCTTCCTCATCTCCTCATCCTCGATGAGCCCCGCCGCAGTGGTGAAATCCTGTGCCTTGTCGGGCTCGTTACACACGTGCGTGAGAAAGTGCGCATACAGTCGCAGGTTTGTCTTTGACTTGGGATAATTGCTCAACAGCTGCTCGTAATGGTACTGCGCCTTCTTGCGGGATGCCGAGAGATCGTAAAGATGGAAGAAAATAACATCCGGGTCGACCACGGGGCAGTTGGCGGCCCTCCAAAAGAGAAGCGCAAGGCGCATGGACTCGATGTGGTGGCGCCGTGCACCCGCCTGCGTCATCTGAAACTGAATGTACGACGTGATGCTCAGCTGCTTGTCGATGCCCAATTCCGCCTCCGTGTGCTTCTCCTGCTGCAGTGTGCGCCACTCCATGAAGAGGAGGCACCGGATGTCAAATCCGGGCTTCATCGCCATGGCAGCTTCGAGCTGCTTGCGCGCGGCTGTCGCCTGCCCAGAGTATCCGCCAATGTACCGCGCATGTATGATGCGGAGGAGGGGAGAGTGCGGAAATTCCTGAAGCGCAATCGCAAACAAGTCGTGTGCGAGGAGAATTGCATCCGGGTCGCGGTTGGTCCGCAGAAAACGCGCCGCAATTTCAACGTCCGTTATGCGGTTAAATACGGGTGCAGTCACCTTTGTCTTGTGGGCGGTTATCTGTTCTATACCCGCGAGCGTCCACCGACCCTTGGCGGTAGGCGTGTCTCCCGTTGCCGCGTACCCGGCCATGTCGCGCTTGTTAAAGTGCGACGCGTGTCTGGACAACATGCGGACGGGGGGTGCGACGGCAAGCCGGGAGTAAATTCCGCGCGTAATCCTGCGCCGCGCAACACCCGACAGATAGAATCCAAACGCGAAGAACACCGGCGTCAATGCGACGAGCATCCCAAATGCAGCTTTTCCGTCGCCGTCCGCCGCAAACGTCCCAATGGCAACCACCATCGACCCGAGGCCCGCAAAGAAAAACCCGGCTCGTGTGTCCGTCATCCGGGGCGAGTAGAACGGCTGGTACACGAGCACCATGCAGCACAGCCCCGAGATGAGAATAAAGCCAACTGCAAGCTTCACCGAGTTGCCGGTGCGGTCTTCGCTGCAAAATTCGTACACCGCCGTCAGTATGACACGGACAATGACATAGGCAGTGTCAGTGCGTCCATGCGGCTTAGCGTTGGGCATGTGGGACCGCGGATCAGGCTCAAAGCAGATGGAGGACATGACAATGGCATAGAGAATCATCACCACCGCGCCGATAATTGAGAGGATAAGGACCGGCAGGTGGGATCCCGAAAAACACTTGATGCCCTCAAAGTGGGTCATCGAGTACTCGCCCTCGTCGTCCTTTTCGCATATAAACGCCTGAAAGAACGAGCTGAGAATCGGCATGAGTAGCAGTGTTGAGATGAGGAGGGATGTCAGGCGCAGAATTCTTACAGGAATCGTAGAGTCGAATTTGCCGCGGTTATACGAGACGCCGATGTAGAATGCCGCGGCCATAGTGAGTGCAACGAGCGAGAAGAATGCCCAGAAAAGCGCATTCCATGCAGGATAGTCGCCCTCGGGGCCGGCATATTCAAACGAAAACAGCTCTGGGAGCGGCGTGAAACCGAATTGGTGTATCCAACTGAAGCTGAGGAGCTGAATGTCCTCAATAAAGAGGCAGATGTAATTCAGGATGCCTGTTTGAAGAAGAATAGGGGTGGAATGTGAGAGGCTGCGTGTCCGTCGCCGGCGTGCATGCAAGCTAGTTGACATCATCACACAGGGCAACGCGGTTGTTGTGTTTTGGAGGAGTGCAATTGGCGCATTGAGCTTCCACAGTGATTCTTATGCAGGCCATTACATATCCGTTTAAATTACCTGGTGGGTCATTGTCCTACGATGCCAGTCGAGTATTGCGGCGAACCGCCGGAATGGATGGAGCATGAGATTGGGGAAGAAGTGAGTGTGAAGACAAGTGAGGATGGGAGAGCATTTGTACAAAATTCGCCACATATAAACATGTTGATGGCGCCAACGTTCTATTGTGACGACAATCAATGCGCATATTCAAATATGCTTTTGGTCAACAACCATCAAGGAACCGTTCATACATCAAGTATCCACGGACGTACCTTCACCATAGCAAACAACACGGACTGCACGGCCTCCTCGAAACGGCGGTGTTTAAAACGACCCCCTTCCATCTTTGCTGAGGTCTTGAACAGGCGTGGCTGGATGCACTATCAGTGAATACCGAGAGCCACACGGCTCAGTGGGATTCAAAATATGTGGGGCCCGGTCACTTTGTCATTACTGAACCCGCCGGGCGGGCTAGACTGGCGGCAAATAACCAAGGGAATTAAGTAAGAAGGTTGCCGTGGTATTCTACAACAAACGTCGTATTGAAGACGGCCATGCGCGCATAAATTCATTCGTGCTCCTCCGTGACGACGTGTTTTTACAGGAGTTGTCGTTCTTTCAAAACACTCAATGAAGAAGCAACCAATTCTGACTGAAGCACTGAACCACTCGGCGACCATTGCAGTGGCAATACGCCCCTCCTCCGCCGGTGCAGTCGTCCGCTCTCTGATTGGCTGAATTTAAATAATAGGCAGTCAGAGTTGCCTTGCAACCGACGCCGACAAGAGCCAAAAATAGACACCACAAGCGTCCCTGTCACGTGATGTGCCTCCCGTCACGTGATGCCCGTGGCTGAAAAAACGGCACAGGCGCCAGTCGGCCTCCACTCGCTTCGCGAGCTCCGATATGTGAGCGAATCCAACGTCCTACAACATCTATACAAAAGCCCGCCACTGTACTACGGCACACAACATCCCCATGGAGTATGGTTCTATGCACAACTTTCGGCTCAGTCAGACGCACAGACGCCCGCTTGGGGTTCAGACTTTTTCGCTCATCTCGTTGAGAAAGAATGCCCTTTATGTGGCGATGCGATTTGTATTCAGCGGGAGCGTTCATGTTCGTATTGCTCAGCAGCGGATATGCATCCCACAGAGTGCGCAGGTCCCCGACTAAGCAGCCGCGCACCCAGCCTTCGTCCCATCTCAGCAGTTCGACCTCGACCACAGGAAGACGCTCTCGCTGTGCTTCGTCGAGCGTATCTTCTGCCGAGTTAATCTTCTCCTTTGTGGGGCAGACAATGAGAGTGCCAAGACTAACCGACAAACAAAGAGGAGCGAGACAGTCGACGAGCTTTGTGAATCCCCTCTCGGCCAGCACAATCATGCCTGCCATCATGTAATGTTTGCTTGATGTCAGTTTCGTCTTTTCACAGTAAACGTGCACATTGCCCCCGCCAATTGCCCCTTTCTGGTGTGGCCGCCTTTGTTCTGCCAACCCGACAAGGTGAGCGTGTTGTCGCTGTTACACCTGAACGCGACGCTATCGAGGCCTGTCTCATTTATCCACTGATAGTACTTTCCGTCAAGTGCCTGGAGAGACTCGATGGTAGCGTTAACGCCGTCAATGCAAAGGACTCCCTTGTCGAGCGATATCAACAACGGCGACATAAGTTCCGAAGGTCGTTGCAAAACGTTCGTAGTTCGCGAGGTGCGGACGCAAGAGGCCCTCCATGATTTTCCCCACGTTGACGCTGTGGCCAAGCACCATTTGGACGCTCTGTTCGAGAGCTGTGCGGTCCTTGTTGCTCACGCGCGCTTGTAGTACACGAGGGGATCGGCGGGTCGCGCGAGCTGAATCGGCTGCGAAGTGTGCGAGAGATCAGAGTTTGTTGGATAGAGCAGCCCCATTATCAATCCACTCTTCGACGAGCCGCATGACGTTCTTTCCTGGACAAGCTTTGGTAAGGAAGCTCGTAAGCTCATGTAGCGCAACGCAGACATCTTCAGTGCAAAGACACTGCGTCGTGCCTGAGCTCAACTTGGCTTCCAGCGCCAGTCCGCCCTTCTTGTACATAAACTGCACGGCCAAAGAGAAAGTGTTCGATGCATCGTTGTATGCTTCATCAAGTTTGGCCCTTCCGTAAAATATTTTGGGGTCCATCGCACCTTTCGACATCACATAGGCGTGCACAGCGCGGCCGATGCCACCCGTGGCGTGCAGAATCCTGTCGACAGTGCCTTGCTCCCACTGTCCGCCGTACCGTCGCCCGAGGTAGTGTGCGAGGCTCTCCCGCGTACGCAGCGCAGCGACGTAGTAGAACTGACACAAATGCCCATTGAAGTCAGGGTATCTGGCAAAGCGACCGTCCCGCTTGTATTGGTACAGACACGAGCGCAGCATCGCAGACGAGCCCGTCATAACTAGGTAAGCTCCAGGTACACCGCGTGCAAAAGCATGAAGGCCCTTCACGGTGTCCACCCGCGCGGTTACGCTGCTGTTGTCCGAGAATAGCGCCTGTACCTCGTCCACGATGAGGCCCAGGCAGATGTCACCCATTGCGCCTTCGACGGTGTCATAGACAGAGGGCGTCATGTTCTTAGAAAGAGCACCAAATATGCCTTCAAAATCGTTTGTATCAATGCGGTCGAGCAGCTCGAGGGCGAGTCGAATAACGGAGTTCGAATGGTGTCAGCATCGCCAAATTCCCGAAAGTCGACGAAAGCAAATACGCGCGACGACGAGCACACCACCGCCGCAACGGCGAGCGCCTTGACAATAGTCGTTTTGCCTGTACCTTTGACGCCGCCAATGATGGGGTGTCCCATGTCGTGGCGAGTCAACTCACCATCGCGCAGAATAAACTGCAACGTGAGTGTCGACAAGAGCGCGTGCAAGTCCTCTTCGCCACTATATATGGGCGGAAGATAAAGCGGACTATTCGACGCGAGCGTATTCATCGCCTTCCACACGCGCTCAAAGAGTGGCAGCACAGTGCTGATAATACGTTCTTCAATCCCTATTGCCCCGTAGTCCGCACGCACTCGCTTGCATTCATCAACCACTGAGCGGGGGCCATGAAACTGGACCGAGGTCGCCAAGGTGGCACGCAACGCGAGAAGGCTGCACGTGAAGTCCGTTATGTCCGGAGAAATATAAAGCGCGCCCAGCGGCGCCTCGAGGTTGGTCATGTCTAAGCGCTATGTGGCATGATTGATACCAAAAAGAATGAACTTCTTCAACTGGGGCTTTTTCCCCTCCACAAAAATCTGAGAGCACACGCGAAATCTCGGAAACGTCGATCATTTTTCCTGAAATAAAATTGTGGTTGAGATTATGATTTCATTGTAAATGGTCAATCGAATAATGAGCGGAAAGGGATTGGCTTGCCGAACTCTTCGGCTGATTGGGATTCCGCTTTTAAATTTCCCGCCCAATCAGTGTCTGGCTTTCAGAACTGGGTGCTTGTCATAATCAGTGTTGAGCAAGGGTACTCAATACCCTTGGTATTGAGCCGTCAATGAGATCAGATGTGACCATTTACCTAACTGGCTATTGACGATCGCATCCTATTGTTTGTATGCCGGTGCGGATAATCGCCAATTTCAAGTTGGCCGTCCTCCTAACACTGATGTCGGCTCGCTTATACGTCAGTATGCATGTGGCAGTCGTGACGGGACCAGGTTTTGTGAAAACTGATCGGTGCAGTAATCGATGCAGAAAAAAATACATTATCACACGAGATCCATTCCCTGTTATTAAGCTCGCATATTCCACACGTCATTTTATAGCTGAGTTCGCTGGAAGTGATGAACATGCGTGTACATGTGTCAGCACACTACGACGGGATTATCAGTGTGATCAGTACCACAAAGCGTGATCTGAGCAGTTTTTTTTATCTTGCAAACCAACACGGCTGAGTGAAATGGAACTGTGAATCAAAGCGCCGGTATGTTAAAGTGTGGAAAAGAAGAATGAGGTATTGCAGACAGTGTGTGGAGCGCCTCACCGAGACCGACGCACGCAAGCGTTGCGGTCGACCGAAGTGGCACCCTCTTTCTCAACGCTTCCGGCGAAAACGGCATTGTGTTGGCCTCCGGATTCGTTGATGTCAGACCCTTGCGCCGTTCAATGCTGGCGAATTGTATGTGCACGCGCGCATATTTAAAGTCGGCTCGCGGCTATTTCTATCCGCCGTATCTGATAATCCAGCGTCGTATGGTGGGCAGGTGCCAATCTATTTGGCCCTTTATCAATTCCAATGCCACGGCAAAATTCGGCGCCGCCCAGCAGCTGCTCTCGTTTCCCTCGTGGAAGGGCTCATGCCGCCTTCCGTATCAGCAACGGACCTCCCGGCCTGCTTCCTGCTGACGACGACGTCCACTTAGCCTTCTGAGATTATGTCGGCCGCCTTTAAATCTATAGGTGGAGATTTCTCAAACTGCTTTGTCGGACCCGTGAAAACAGTTCACCTGCGGCAGCAAGGCACCGAATCCCTTTCCGTGTTACATTGATGGGACTACATATATGGCGCTGCCACGTTACACCGCTTCGAGTGCTTTGTTTGGTATTTAGCCACCCACATACCTCAATTAATATATACTTCACCGATCATGACATCACTGAATCTATAAGGCTTCATCATGCAACCCAGGTCTGGATTCGCTCAAGGTCGTGCATAGAACCATACTCTATGGGGATGTTGTGTGTCGTTGTGACGTATGTGTGCCGTGGTACACTGAACGCTTCGCCCGTCTTTTTTCGGGTTGCGGGCTTTTGTATAGATGTTGTAGGACGTTGGATTCGCTCATGTATCGGAGCTGGCGAGAGGAATGTTATGCGCAACATTTCTGTTGCACACGTGAGGGGAGGGAAAGGAACGTGATGTTTCCTAAATTGTTGCGTAAGTAGATTTGATGTTGAGCTGATTAGTATTAGAAAGATGTCCTTGACTATCCCACCCAATATACAGCGGGAATAACTTATGGGTGTGTTTCAAATGTCTCACTCTGTGATTGGTCGCCGCCAAATGAAATTGATTATTCGCGTAATTGGTGCGTTAATTTATACACACAGTTTCGTATGGTGTTTGTATTGGTCTGTGCATTTATTAGGAAGGGGAGGGCTCAAACCGCGCCTAATTGCAAATTTATTATTTTGAAAATGTGAATGTTGGAGTCCATTCTCTCTCTGACACGCGACTCGCACACGACCACAACACACTCACAACACACACACACACACACACACACCACACACACACACACACACGCACACACACACACACGCACATGCACAAACACAGCCACCCACACACGCACATGCACACACACGTGAGGGCGCGCTTCGCATGCAGTGACCACGCAAAGTGGTCACGAAGTTCATACCCTGCCATTTAACGATATATTCACACATTCCAAGCAGTAATGCCATATGTAAATACGCTCACAATGCACAACGCCATCTCTTTCTGCCTCTGCGCATCTGCATTTACCTCGGTAGTCGACGCCCGAATTGAGCTTGACGACGACTGGCCGTCCAATCACATTCTTCAGGAAATCACTTGGTGACTGCTTGCGACTCATTTTCGCGTTCTCTTTTTTAATACAGCGATTCAATATGTATGCACAAATGCATCTAGTACGGTTATTCAAACTTTGTTTTTTGTCGCATCTACTCGCTACTCGCTGATCAGTGAAACCGAAGTCACTGTGCGCCAGCAGCTGCCTGCCCACTCAGCCCTAATTTAGTAACATTTAACCCATATATTGCCATATAAAGATTACTATCTCCCAAAAGTTCAATTATAGTAACGGTCCTGTCTTTGATACGTATATCCGGGGTAGTGCCAATACAACGTCAGTCTATGAACATCCGGGTTGGTTAATTATAATTGTGGCACTGACATGCGGCAATTGCCAGCTGAAACTGTCCCACCATCTGAATTCAATCTTTCTTATATTTGAACTTGCCAATTAGAAGTACAACTGTTACAACAGACAACCCTCCCCTCCCCCCCCTCTCCGTGAGTGACGAAGCTATAGCTTTTCACACGATCGACTCTTGAGGATGTTTCGGAGTGCACTTGTGTCTGCACGTGGGTGCACGATGCCGCTCGTCGGTGGACTGGTGCATCCACCAACACCCGTCATCAACCAAAGCGCGTTGATCAGTGCGATTCGCACTTTAAAGACAAAGGCGAAGGCGACAGAGTGGACAACCTCGCCAGAGAGGACGGCAATGCTGAAGAAGGCCGAGCGGAGCACTCTTTTGTGGGGATCCGCCATGGTTGGCATCTTTCTCGGCGGCACATATTTGCTTCAGAAGCGGGAGGCATCGGCATCCGCAGCAGACCACATGAAGGAGTTCATACCCCGTCCGCTTGTTCTCGCGGGGCCGTCTGGTGCAGGAAAGAGTACGCTCCTTAAGCGTCTTCTTGCCGAATATCCCGACGTGTTTGGGTTCAGCGTCTCGCGTGAGTAGCTTCTTACCTGAAAGCTGATCTGTGTGCGTTTGTGTGCGTGTGTGCGTGTGTGCGTGTGTATGATACTTACGTACACAGTCGCTTATGTGTTTTCCTTCAAAGGAAGATTACGATTCCTCTTTATGCTATTAGTGGAAGAAATTGTATGTCATGTCTCATCTTTGTTGGTGCATATTATTATATATTTGTCTGAACTTTTCATAGACACCACCCGCAAGCCACGCGCCGGCGAGGTGAACGGCCGCGATTACCACTTTACATCGCGCGAGGAGATGATCCAAGGGATTTCCGAGGGACAGTTTATTGAAAACGCCGAATTCTCTGGCAATATGTATGGTACAAGGTGAGTGTGCGCAATTTGAACGGCCGACTGGCACATTCACACACGATATGCACTCACACGTGATATGCACACTCACGCACATACACATTGCACATACTAACTGACCAACTACATGAACACACACATGCGCACACGCACATACGCACACACGCAAGCATACACACACACACACACACATACACAAACACACACACGCACACACGATATGCACACTCACACGTACTCACACACATACACATTGTACATACTAACTGACTGACTACATGGACACACACGCACACCCATACACACACACACACACACACACACACACACACACACACACACACACACACACACACACACACACACACACCGATCTCCAACTCACAAAGCCACGGAATGCGGCAACTTCATATAAAGCCTTGGGTTGCATGAAGTTGAAAGGACTTGTGAGCAAGAAAGATTTGTGATCGGCGTTTGTGCTTTGTTGAGGTTGGTATATGTCTACGAGTCCGTGGAACATGTGCCTGCATGTGACCGACGATGTCTCAAAGCGTGACTTTGTGTTCCCTCTTACCTTGGCTAATGCTCTCGTCCTCTGCTTTTCTGTATGCAGCATTTGCGCGCCTGCTTACGATCGCCCCACACGGACACACTTATTTCGCGCCGTTGCGCAAATGGAAGGCGAATCCCTCAACATGAAGAACGACACAGTGTGGACGTGGCTGCAGCCCGGCGGCCCGCAGCACTTCTATGAGCAGTACTTCTGGCTGTTCCTCGGGTCGGTCGTATCGTATCCGTTTGTGATTTTCGGTCTCCAGCATTACATGAAGGACAAGAAACCATTTGATCTCCGCCGCCCGCTCGTCCTGTGGAACTTTGCGCTCGCCGTCTTCAGCCTTCTCGGCGCCATTGCGACCGTTCCGCCGCTGCTGGAGCGCCTGTCTCGCCGCAGCATTCAGGAAGATGTCTGTGATCCCCTCGTGTTTCTCCACCCGGCGTACAAGTGGGTCTTCTGGTTCAACGTCTCCAAGGTCGTCGAATTTGGCGACACAATCTTCATTGTGCTCCGCAAGCGTCCGCTCATCTTCCTCCACTACTATCACCACATTGTGACGATGCTCTTCTGCTGGTACGCCAACCAACACGACGCCGAGTGGACTGGCGCCGGCTGGTACTTCGCCAGCATGAACCTCGTCGTGCACTCGATGATGTATTCGTACTACGGATTCGCCGCAATGGGCTTCCGCATGTCGTGGAACACATTCCTTACATCATGCCAGATTCTTCAGATGGTCGGCGGCACTGTCGTTGTGTACAAGACGAGCCAGTGCACAAAGATCAACGAGTTTGAGGTTGCGTTTGGCGGGCTCATGTACCTGTCGTATTTTATTCTCTTTGCGCAATTCTTTGTTGACAAGTACATCCGGAAGCAGTCGCCGACGTCCGCCAAGGGCAAGGCCGTTAAGGGCAAGGCGGAATAAGCGAGACATCGCCCGTATTCCCGCGTGCCTCGCATCCTTCGCGTCTGTTGTCTGCATGCTTTATATTCGCGTTTGCGCCGTTTCCATGCACTTTCTCTTCTCTGTCTCTGCGTATTCGTTTTCTTGTTTTCTTCTTTTTCGTGTCTTGTCTGATCAAAGGTGTGGGGGAATGGGCCCGCATGTGTGTGCGTCTCTGTCGTCGTTCTCACTCTACCCCGGCGGTGCGTTTGAATGAAACAGCCCTCCACCCCCTCATTGGTGGTCCGGAACTTCAGAACGAACTGTGTGCCGTGTGTGTCTTCCAAACATTGTGCATCATGCTGAAGTGCTTGAAATATGTAGGACGCAAGTCCGTGTCCTAGACATGCCCGTGACCTCTGGGGCGAAGACGAGGACACGACAATAGCTGCAGCTGTTATGTGAGGGCAGGCGGTTGTGGCATTTGTGAGTGCATGTGCAAATGTTCTGTGTTGTTTGTTAGGAGGTGGATATAATTCACTCAGAGGACGGCCCATCGGCACCAAACGGATTCGGCATTTGTGCCCATGCATCGGGACCCAGGGCATACTCGTCGTCGGTCAGGAGGCACGACGACAGCTCGTGTTCAACAGCTTCCTGGTCCATTGCAACGCCAATGATAACAACTTCCTGTCGCCTGTCTCCGACGCTTTCGTCGGCGTCAAAGTCGGCGGCGATTTCGGCATGCGTCGACTCGTCGCCGGGCCAATCGTCGCGGGGGATTGCCGCAAACCACGGCTGGCCCCCATCGAGACGGAAGAGGCAGCCGGCGTGTCCCCACTCACACGACAGGTCGTTCACAGGCGCAAGCCACACGAATCCTTTCGAGCGCACGACTGCATTGAACGCAAATGACGGGGGTCGCGCCTCTGCCTTCTTCATGAAGGCATGCAGCCTATCAGGGATGGTGTGAAGGACAGTCGTACCGGCTGTCAGGAAATGCTTACAAGTGTGCGTGGAATTTGCATTCTTATATGCACACGTAGTACAAAGGCAAATGGGAACACAGTGATGCACGTTGCCGGAATCATTTGCACTCACCTCTGTGCATTGAAGGGCCGGCGCGCGCGATAGACAAAGCTTGACAAGCCGCACTGCTTTGCCTTGGCAATAAAGTTACCGCGGAGGATTCGCAGCCATCCGGGCATCTCTTCGGCGGCGTCAAAGTCAAAAAGGCCCGTTCCGACAATGCGGTGCGGGTCAACGTTGGAAAATTGAGCTTGGATCTGCAAATTTAGCCATGGTAAAGAAATTGCATTGTCCGTCAGAATGTACGGAAGTGCGGTATCTTCACGCCGACTTGAACATGTGCAGACAGTCAAAATACCTGCTCTGCCGTTGGATTGAGAGACGAAAGGATGGCAGACAGGCGCTCTAGCTCCTCTGGCGTCACGAGATCAGTCTTGTTGACTACAATGACATTGCAGCACTCAATTTGCTCCACGAGAAGATCCACGACATTGTGCGAGATCATCGAGACCTGCTTAGGCAGTGAGCGTGGGCATGCAAGCGCCGTGTCAAATGGCTTGAACAGAGTGCCTGAATTGCAAAGGCAATTAGTGGGCGCATTCCTTTTTCTTTTATCATAAAAGAATATAAATGCAATGTACACCCCCAATCCTGGCTATGATCCAATCCCTGCGAATATGTGGAATGATTCGACTTACCGACGTGCCCATCTCTTTGAGGAGCTCAGGACGATCCCCAAGCGAGTCTTTCGACGTCTGGTAATCGCGCAGAAAGTTCCGTGCATCGACAACCGTCACAAGCGTGTCGAGCGAGACAACATCCGCAAGAACCTGGCCTCCACACCCAAACAGACCCACGATTAGTTACGAGTGCTGCGGCAGTCGCTATAAAAACATTTCAACGACAAAATCAACATCCCCCCCCCCCATATGCGCACCTTTCCTCGGCCAATGTCAAATGATGCAATGCCCTCGGCCACAGGCAGCGGCTCAGCAATGCCCGATCCCTCGATCACCAGATAGTCGTACTTGTTCGACTGCGCAATTTTGTGGATTTCGATAAGTAGATCTTCCTTCAGACCACAGCACATGCAGCCGTTTGTGAGTTCTATCGCACCCGCCCGTTGCTCATCTTCCGGGGTTGTCTTTGCGATAAGCCGTGCGTCGATGTTGATCTCAGCCATGTCGTTAACGATGAGTGCGACATTCCATCCAGCCTTGTTTGTAAGAAGATGCCGGAGGAGCGTTGTTTTTCCACTGCCTGCGTATCATCGCGCATAGGCGAAAAATGTGCTTAGTAATTAGATAAGCCACATCACCCTGTGGCATTGTTACAGTGTGTGTGTGTGTGTGGGAGGGGGGGGTATGTGTGTATGCGTGGTGTGTATGTGTCGGTCAGCCGTGCCGTATTTCACCAGCTCACCGAGAAATCCCGAGATGATGGTCACGGGGACCCTCCATCCCTTGTCCCCACGCACGAGCGCCATTGTTGCAAGTGCTATCGGAAGTATAATGTGTTGTTCTCCCTCTTCCAAACAACAATCTTGTTTTTGTCCGTTTCGGGGCCCCGTTTCGTCGACCTAAAATCAGTTGCCGGTATGCACGTGTGGCGCTTAGTGCCCCGTATGTCCCGGTTCAACTGCTGGTGTATCGCCATAGTGGAGCCCAATATAACCACCCGGATGTGCAGACATGATAGAAACAAAATGTAGCCTTGCACTGCCGGCATTCATCTGCTGCGTTTTTAAGCACAAGATCCCTATGTCTAATTGTTGTGTGAGAGATTGTGTTTTTTACGTGCATGTGTGCGTCTGTGCGTCTGTGCGTCTATACGGGTGTGTGTGTGTGCGAGTGAGTGTATCCGGCGCCTCTGATGACGATTACAATGGTAGGTTCACTCCCCTTCACATCCATTTTCCGTTCTCTTTTGCACTTATTGGACTGATATCTTTTGGTGTGTGCGAATTTTTTTTAACTAAACTGTCGCACTACGTCTTTCGTTTTCAGTCGTTTCTTGCGGATCTCCCTTCTTTTGATAGGAATAATTTTGCAAACATCCAGAACCATAGATACGGAGATTCATTTAAGCCTTCGGTAAGGGAAAACAATGGCCGGATGAGTACTCATGAGTTTCCGTGGGCTGCGTTTGTGTGTCACACACACACACACACACACACTTTGTATATCACATTGTATGAACCTAAGATTCCCCTTGTATTGTATATAGTTGCGCCAACGCTTATCCCTCGCATCCACATCGGCAGTACCATGGGAAGCCGCTTACGTATACTCCGACCCACGACCGCACACAGCCACCCCCCGACCAGCGTGAGTATATCTCTTGTTCTCTGCTTCTTAAGTGCTGATCTTGCTGATGCATCCGTGTGCATTGAGAGTATTTTAGGGTCATCGTCTTGGTTTATTGTTTCGCGGCTGCAGAAATAACAACCGAAAAGACGAACATTCTTCTGCGCTATCTGTATGAACAATTGGAAACAAAGGTACGCCATGTCTGTGCCCAAAGCTCTCGTATCGCCATCCTACATTTTCTGAAGTTGCTGACCTTCCTGCCACGGGAATGATTGAGAAAAGGGCCAATCAACCTCTGACAAAATCGCCTCCGTTTTGCATGATTGCCCGCCGTCACTTATTATAGTCGGGTGCTGGTGCGGCCAGTGTCGGCGCTGCGGGAAAGAGGGACATGCACGAAGCAGATCTATTGTCTGAAACGCCACTGCCGCCATCCAAGTATGCGCGAAGAGATTAACCCTGCGCTATATAGTCTGTGGGCATCTGCGTGTGTGAGCGTTCGTGCGTATGCGTGTGCGTATGTAGAGTGTGAGGCACTGGAAGAAGGTCCCTCACTTGTAAATAGGCAGTGTGACGGTAAATTTTTCGAACTTGAAATGTCATGTGACGTAGTATTTGGCGTTGCATTGTGCTGTGTGTGTGTGTGTGTGTTTTTTTGTTGGGGGGGGGGGGTACATGTTTAAGATGCATGCTAAATCGCTCATGGTTGTTGTCATTTTGACGGATCGTCTGATAACATCTGCGCCACTTTCTGTTGTTCAAGTGGGGGGAGGTGGAGACGAGAAAACGGAGAATGGGAGGGAGAAAGAGGCGGTTCCTGCACTCAGTGTGTATCGCATTTAGTCCTCCAAGGCAGACTGCCTGACCCAATTCATCCCAGCCACGCGGTGCGGTTAGCCTGACGGCGGTTAGGCGCAATGGACACGTGATTTTCACTCCGATTCACGTGGTCTGTGGCCATGTGCTCGCTTGCCGCGTGTCCATCCCAATGAGTCCATCGAAATCTGTGCATCAACAGAGTGTGATTGCTCGTGGATCGCGTATGCCCAAATTGAATCCCACCTCGCAATCTTTGCAGCGCGGTGACAAACACAACAGGAGAATACGCAGGACGTGTTAGGGGGCTGCATTACCGTGGGCGGACATTTGCAATATGGCACCGCCAGCGACCGCGCAAGAAAGGCAGCGTCTTTTCGACTTCAAACTGTCCCTCTTGCAGCTCATACAGGTGGGCGGCATTCCCAATCCTCGGAGCGGTACCAAAGAGGAGCTCAAGAACACATACACCGAAGACACGCAATTCTCCAGGATACTCTACCTTGCCTGCGTGGGCCTTCCAGAGATACGGCCATTCATATCGCGCAAATGGGCGGTTTCGAGTGCTCCCTTGTCTGCTGGACAGTGGTGCGACGGCGACGACATCCCGGCACGTACCCGGCGGCAAGACCCACGACCGCGCGTGATAAGCAGCCACACATCCGGGCGGCCGAGTGCAATACCGACCACGTGCGAGTCGCCCTCCAGCCCAAGGCGCCATATACGCACAATGCGAGCGCCGGCCCGCACGTACCCGTTGTAATAATCAGTGAGGGAGATAAGCCTGTGCGAGTCGGGTCGCGGGCTAAATATGTGCGACCTCTCCCAGAAAGGCCGCCGGTGGATTTATTGAGGTTAAATGAGATTAAAAAGAACGCAGCCGTGCCTCTCACTCGGGAAAGTTACCAAACAAAACTGCACGCACAACTAGACCTCGAGGAAATTGGACAGAAGCGCGCACTCGAGCAATACGACATGAGCGAGGCCGTTTTCAAGAGCAAAGAGGGACCGCTGCTGTGGCTGCACGTGCCTGGCGTTCGGGAAAAGAGGCCCTCTGTCGCCGAGGGCAACAGAATACTAATGCGGGTGGCTGGTGAGGCGGCGGGGCGTGCCCATCTCGGGTATGTGCACAGAGTGTCGGACTGCAATCTTGCCATCCACTTTGCCAGATCGGCATGTGACTCCATCGAGGCAGGAATAACACGCGTCTGGATCCGTTTTGAGTACAGCGCGCTGGTGTCCCGGCTGTGCCACAGGGCGATCGATCAGTCTGTCGTGGACCCTGATGCGTTTTCTGCTCGTTTCTTCCCCTCGCCACAACCGCACATCAACCCACGTCCACCGGCAGCGCCAAAGCAACCACCTCTGCCATCCTTGCATGCGACGGGAAATTCACGACTCATTGTTACGGAACTCAATGAGGAGCAGACCATCGCCGTTGCGTGCATTGCCGCAATGGCCGCACCGAGGATGGCACCGTTCATTCTGGATGGACCGCCGGGCACGGGCAAGACGACGACGCTGGTTGCAGCCATCATCGAAGTGCTTGCGCGCACAGTCAGGCCGGTTCTCGTGTGTGCGCCGTCGAATTCCGCGGTGGATCACCTGGCGTTCAAGCTGCACGAATGCATCCAACGCTATGGCACTGGGAAAGGTGGCAGGATGCTGCGTCTGCAAGCGCGTAGCCGACCGAAAGGAACAATCAGAGGTGCATATGCCCGTCTCATGACGCAACTTTCGCAGCCGCACATGCCCGACAGCGGGTATGAGCCGCTCCCAAAGGAGGAGGTCGCCGCAAAAGATATCGTTGTCTGCACGCTGTCCACCGCCGCGTCTCTGTACTCGCTCGGTTTGGACGCAAGTCACTTTTCTCACATATTTGTGGATGAAGCTGCGCAGGCGCACGAACAGGTAACGCTGTGTGCCATCACGGGGCTGTCGGACACCTCGACGCAGATTGTCTTTGCGGGCGACCACAAGCAGCTCGGCCCGGTCATCCAGTCGGCCGCTGCGGAGAGACATGGGCTGGGCGTGTCCATCATCGAGAGGCTCATCTCCACTCCTGCCTATTCAGACAGAAGCGCCGGCAACACAGTCAAGTTGGTCCGAAACTATCGAGCCCATGCGGCACTGCTTGAAGTTCCTTCGCGTTTGTTCTACGGCGGCGAGTTGATTGCAATGAAGAGCGCCGAACACAACGATCTCGTCGGCTTCCGCGGCCAGAACTTTCCCATTTGCATCCATGATGTGGCTGGTCACCGTGAGATGCGGGAGGCGGGTTCCTCATCGTGGTTCAATATTGAAGAAGTCGAAGCGGTCTGCGATATTGTTCGCGAACTTGTAGAGAACGTATCCTTTTCGCCACGTGTGCAGGCACACCAGATCGCTGTCATAACCCCCTACCATAAGCAGGCGGCTAAGCTTGGCGAGGCGCTCGCTGCCTCGTTCACCGACGGAAAAAGCGTCCGCGTTGGAAGTGTCGAAAAATTTCAGGGCGATGAGTCGCGCGTTGTGATCTTCAGTACCGTGCGATCGGGACAAGGCACCGCTGGCCACCGAAAGTCAGCGAAACTCGCTCCTTTCGTTGCATGTCCAAAGCGATTCAACGTCGCCATCACACGCGCGCAAAGCCTACTAGTCGTGGTCGGCAACTTGAAGGCGCTCCGCAAGGACCGCAATTGGAATACGCTCATCACGTGGGCCCTCACAAAGGGACAGCCAACACGTACGCTGCAAACAGCGACCAAGTCCCGGCGGCGGTGATCTAAGTGTGGTGGTCTGAGTGATCTGAGGGATCTTGTAGAGCTAAAAAATTAATGCAATCGCAGTGTGAAGGCTGTCGCTGGCTCAGCATGCAGGCATATTAATATGGCCGAGAGCGCCGCTTTATTTTAAGTCATTATGTGGCGCCGACTGCCGGACAGTTGTGCCACTGGGTTGATTAGCCGACACGGCCCAGCTCCCAAAGCAGCCTCACTTGAGGGTGGCCGTTTCACTGAGCCCCTACGCATAAAAGCAGAACTGAGACGGTCAGGCGGTCATAGAATTAAAAGCCGGCCGACTTAGCCGACTGCGGCGCACTCCGAAAAGACATGTCACTCACTCAGTTGCTGTATTGAGAGCTTATGATAATAAAGCTAAGCCTCAAGAGTTGCTACGGTGGTGGAGGTCAGAGTGCCACTTAACAGGGCTGCCGTGGGATGATTGTGATATGATGATCAGGCGGATGCCACTCGGCGGCGCCGTCAGATGCCGGTCTGGCAGCTGTGAGTCAACAAACGGGGACTAGAGCAATTGATAAGTAGAATTTCTATAATGCTCGTTCAATACGATTGTGAGCCAAATCCATCGTTTATAATTCTACTAAATGCCGCCCCTTCACCGATTGTGGGGATCAATGCTTCCTTAAAAGGTAATGACGAGGCCTCACTCCGATTGGACGGCTGAGTGCAGTAAGAAATTAAATGGCTGATTTAATTTAATTAAATTTGTATCCATACAAATCGCATACTGTCGCGCCACACGAGGGGTCCCCTATAGACACGGAGGTGTCACAATTCGCGCGAAATCGGTGTGCGCATTGTTTTTATTCCCCATCCTCAATGTATTGTTCTTTCTGGGTCTTCTGTGCGGCGCACAACAACACGCACTACATGCACACACACACACTCACCACAACACGCACACATCACGCGTGCACGCACACACGCCCTCGATATACTCCGCTTTGACGTTGGTTATTCTCTCGGCGTTCATTGATTTCCCCAACTGAGCAATAGTATCTGCCGTCGGCGTTTGAGAGAAATTGGTGACAGCTGGGATGTTGTAGATGCCAATCAGCTACGCAGGAATCCAACCGGGCTATTTCATCAGACGTCGTTTTGCCTGTTTATTCGTTTAGCGTTTAGCACGTTTCGGCACACGGACTGCTGGTTGTAACATGCAGCGCCCAGTTGCTCTCCTCGGCTCGCGATAGCGTTCATATGACCGAGTTTCGGTCAATTTGAGATGACTTCCCCTGTATGTGAATCGGGGAGCCGTCATGCCATTGCCAGATGCACCGATGCATCGTTTACCGTGGGTGTTTCTGTCGCACTTCCTGAGGAAACGGAGGAGGACATTCGCGCAATCCTTGCGCATGCGTTCGCATCCAGCGCCGTCGAGCTGGAACGAGAGCGAACAACAACGCAACGGATTGGAGAGTATGAAGTTGGGCGGCGCCTTGGAAAAGGAAACTTTGCCGAAGTGCGCGCAGCAGTCCACTCGGGAAGCAAGGCTAAGGTATGCAGATTGCAACAACCTTCACTTGAATAGTCGCGCGATTGCTGGATCGCTGCCTGAGTTGTTTTCATGGCTGACCACAATGTTCTACCCCGTTAGGTCGCGCTAAAGCTCGTCGAGAAGTTTTGGAGTGACGAAGACAGTGGGCGCCGACACTCTTCCTCAGCCACAGCTGGCGGTAGCGAGGAGT
The DNA here is from genome assembly GCA_943704495.1 of Pigoraptor chileana. Classification (NCBI taxonomy): domain Eukaryota; class Filasterea; order Ministeriida; family Capsasporidae; genus Pigoraptor; species Pigoraptor chileana. The sequence continues at coordinate 24,536 of CALSCR010000578.1, forward strand.
CGAAAGAGGAGCAGCACGTGGTTCGCGAGGCGGCCATATTGCGGCGGCTGTCAAACCGGTCACGTGGGCTTGGATGTCGCGGGGGCTGCCATCCCAACATAGTGCGATCGTTTGATTTCATCGACACGGATGCATTTATCGGCGTTGCCCTGGAGCTTATCCCTGGGAAACCACTGTCTGACTTTGTGTCGTCGTACTCTGCTTCAGCGTCGGCGTCGGCGTCAAAGTCAGCGCGCGCCCTCTCGACGTCGCGCTGGGTTGAGCGTCGCATTACGCCCGGGAAAGCGTCGGCTGTGGAGTGTGACTCTCTTGAGACGGCGCCAGCGTCTGTGGCACATCCATGCGGTGCGCTTCCCGAGAAACTGACTCGGCGTATTGCCAGACAAATTCTGTCTGCCGTTGAGTTTATGCATGGCGCGAACATTGCCCACCGTGACATCAAGTTGGAAAATATTGTCATTTCGGAGAACTTGGACGTCAAAATTATTGGTGAGTTTTCGCTTCATCGTCCCCCTTTGATCGCTCACCACCCGATTCTCAAAGCATTTTAATATTTCTCGCCCGGTCATTGACGTCCTTTTGTCATGCACCGCCATCTAATCTCATAAATTGAAAACATTGCAGACTTTGGTTGTGCCGCCGTATTTGACGAACGGTCGCGACTAAAGACACGTTGTGGATCTGCTGCTTTTATGAGCCCTGAGATGCACAGTGGCGGCGAATACTGCGGTCCAGATGTGGATGTGTGGAGCAGGTTTGTTTGAAGCTCGTGCTCTAAATTGAACTTGGAATGCGTTAATCGTGTGCGTTTTGGAAGTACATGTGCCCTTTCGCACCATACGCCATTGCAAGTATTCATACGGATCCAAATCGTTCCATCTTGGTTCGCTACAACAATCATAACAACAACAACAACAACAACAGTGGCGTGGTTATCTTCTCGATGCTCGCGGGACATTTACCATTTGATGAAGGAAGCAATGGCGACCTTGCGGCATTCCACACGGCCGCCAGCACGAGCGGATACACAATCCACCTGCCGCGATCTACGTCAGAAGGTGTGTAGAGCAAATGCAAAAGTAAGCGTGTTTTCTTTGTTCGTTTCTTCTTCTTCTTTGCGTACATTGCATTGCACACGGTCGCATGGTCTGTTGTGTGCCTTATCGGTGATCAGCATCCTCAAACACCCCACTCATCCACGTAACTTTGCATCTACTTTGAATGTGGCAATGCAGATGCTTGGAGTTTTCTGGCCTCGATTTTCCAGCACGACCCCAAGCACCGGTGCGCGGCACGCGACCTGGCGTCACACGCTTGGTTGTGTGCGGGATCGGACCGGCACCCCGGCGGTCTAAGCGGAAGACTGCCGCGCAACCGAGTTCTCGCCAGCAGAAACACAAACAAACGCGCGAGTGAAAAGCGTCAGCGGCGGCGTGTGTCGGAGGCAGCCCTCCTCGGCAATAACGGCAATAACGACAGCGACGGAGAGGTGTGCGTGTCGTCAACTCGGCCGTCCATTCTGGCAACGGCGGCCTTTCCGCTTATCGTGAGGACGGGCGATGATGCGTCGCGGAGTAAGAAAGTGGCGGCGTGGTGCGACGACGCCGATACGAATGCCGCGGACTCTGATGACGACTGCAGGCCCCTATGTGCAAAACCACCGCCCGAAAAACTGCACCATGCACACCGCTCAATGCGTCTTGCCGCCGCTCAGATGCAGTCAAGTGCTGCGGGAGATCATTACGACGGCGACGCTTCTGCAGATGAGGATCGCGAGCTGAACGATCTTGTCAATGTGTCGCGTGGGTGCGCTGACATTGGTATGCGTGGTCGGGTGAGCGTAAAGAAAGCTCCGTCTTCAAGGGTGAATATCGCCGGGCTGTGCGGTGGAGATGCGAACAGCTTCCGTCTGCCGTCCATTGGAAGGCGGGATGGCTGCCTGGGCGAGTCCCTCCCTACCGCGCGCCGTGTACGAGGCGGACGCTCTCCACTCGGCGTCCTTACACGTGGCACGCGGGAGGCCGCCGCGCAGCGGGAGCGCAATGGCGATACTGGAGCTGGCGACGCCGACACTGCGTCGAGTACTTGTGATGGACCCCAAGTGGCCGCCATGCAGCCGTCGACTGAACTGCCGTCGACATCCCGCTTCCTGCCGCCCGTTCGCACTCTCGGATATCGCCGGGAGCGATAAGACTTTGTTTGTGGGTTTTGACTGAGGGCTTTTGCTTTGCGCCTAGTGTGGGTTTGCGTGTTTTTGTCCTTGTCTGTTTGCACATAGTTTGTATATGTTGAAATGCCACCTTTGCCTCGCCACGCTGCGACTCAACGTCTGCCACTTTTCTGCACGGTTATTGTACAACCTTGGGATCAGGATCATTCATTGATGTACTTTGAGCTGTCGCTCCCAGCTTACATTTATTTTATAAATTTGGAGCAGTTTCGGAAGAAGTATTTAATTAAAAAAACTTCCTCAGCAAAACATGCCACCAAGAAGTTGAAGTAATACAAATACAGTGGTGTGTCGTGATACTGAGTAGTAAGCCATGGTTGAGACCCCGAAATTGGCGAGTAAGTAGCCTGGTTGCGCCGTTGTCAAGCGGGCTCACTGGGCGCGATTAAACTGCAATTAAGTCATAATTTTGATCATATTATGGGGATATCTCAGATTAATCGGCCGCGGCGACACCCTTAGTCTGCACGGACTCGCCGAGAGAGCATCGTCAGTTTGCACTGCTTGCACTGCGGACCGTCACTGTGTGTGCATGCAGTCTGTCAAAGGGGGAAGGAGGGGGGGGATGGCATGTCCAGGCGTTGTCCTAGAGCAAGATAAACGTCATTGCTGCATGTGCGAGTGTGTGAATTGTATAGAATAGTGTGGAGGGTGTTTGATTTGTGAGAGCTTGCATCGGCGGTTCCCCACTCTAAGCTTTCTCTGTGGACCACAACGATATCACTTCGCGAGATTATCGGTTTCATTCAGGAAATTAAGCGCTTTCCCACACACACACAGCCATCCGCGAAAGTAAATCACGGCCCTTAGGGTGCATGCGGTTCGATGAGCGCCGCCGCCCTTGCTGCGTAAACCAGCGTTGTCATTGTTGAAGCAGAGATGTGGCGGTGATCTGTTGCGAATGTGCGCAGCCGCATAGGCTGGCCCAAACACAACGGGAACATGGGATGCACTCCAAGCTACCCGCTGGAACTGGACCCCGTCCGGCATGTGGACCAGATATTCTATTCATCGACAGGTGTGTGGCGACTTCTTTTGTGTGTGTGGAAAGGAAGATGGAGGGACTTCTTTTGTGCTTTTGGAAGGAAGATGGATGGGCTGCGTGTGTCGTGTTGACTGCAAGTCTTGTTCAGCTGGGATGAATACCTACTGGTTGAAATTTTCGGGACTTGTGACTGCGTGTATGAAGTGCTCGCACTCTGTGAATGTCGGCGTGGCTTGTTTGAGTGTGTGAAGTGAGATTTGATCTGTGCAGTTATTTTCTCTTCCCACATGTTTTGGAGTCCATGGCCATAGCACCTACGACCCTGACTTCCATTCCACATGTACTCCGTCTCTACCGCATGCGATGCGGCGCACTGCAGGCTCGTTACACAGCGCCCTGCAAGCGGAGAGGGTAAAAGCAGAGTCGAAGTATACGTTCTTACAAAAGACATTCTGGCAGAAACTTATCGAACACCGCGAAAAGCTCGCGTCAATCAAACGGAGTCTCGAAGGTGCGTTGTTTGTTTGTATGCCCACAACTACTCATCAAGATGCATGGCGACTGCTGTGCACTCGTATGCGGCTGATAGCGTTCCATATTCACACACATACACGCACGCACACACACGCACACACACACACGCGCGCGCACGCGCACACACCTCTCTCTCACTCGGCCATACTCAACATGCATGAACGCCATTGTCTGAATTCTTTCGTACGCATATGCCTGCGTATCGTCCTGTGCTCTTTCTCGTGTAGATATGGACTACAAGGAAATTGCGTCACGATGGCCGCAGTTTAAAGAGGGAGAGATTGCGGTATTCCACTTACAATTCAAGACTTGCGATCTGAACAACGACGGGCGAATAGACATAAAGTAAGGAGTGCCTGCATGGTGCGCAATATGTGGTGTGTGTGCATATGTTGATCTGCATATGTGTCCTTGATTGCAGATTATGTTGTCTCATTGTGTTGCAGTAATCTTCAATATTTTATGTTTTTTCTGTGCATGTGTCTTGACTACATCCCAGCGTGCCACATATTGAATGTACACACGCACACACACACACACACACACACACACACACACACACACACACACACACATCTACGTGCACTTACTCACAATAATGCCTTGCAACGTGTGTGCAATCCAACACGACAACAAACCAAAAGTGAACTCAACCACATGCTCGACGAAATGCACGATCCGACAACACGACCGGAGCGGCAAGCCCTCTTCAATGAGATAGACAAGGACGGCAGTGGGGGCGTTGACTTTGACGAATTTTTAGGGGTGAGTCACTGTGTCGTGTGTGTGTGTGTGTGTGCGTGTGCGTGCGTGTGTGCGTGTGTCTGTGTACGTGTATGTGTGTGTACATGTATGTGTGTGTTCGTGTGCGTGTGTGTGTGTGTACGTCTGTGTGTGCCTTACGCGCGATGATGTGCTGTCGTTTCAGTTGTCGCAGTGCATATGCCGGCACTCATAGACATCTCCAATTTGGCGGTGTGCCCCAAGCCTACTGTGTTTGTTGTGTGTTTTTTGTCTTCTTTTCCGCTTACTGATAGACAATGCACTTCAAAGTGCCGCTGCCACGTGCTATGCCCTGTCGCTCCTTGGCCGTGGCTGACTGAATCTGCCCAATCTCCATTTGTGGCGCTGTTTGTGTTTTTTTTGTTGTGTTTTTGGTGTGTATTTTGACAATTGCATACAGCTCGTCGAGTTGGTTATGTCGGGAAAAACTGATCCCAATACTGGATTTGGCGGGCTTTTTACGAAAACTGCAATTCGCGCCACTCGTCTTGCTGCAAAGCTCAATGTTGGGGCGCAACTCGAGTCCGGTCTCATTTGATTGCTGTTCACGGGCAATGGACACGCACATATATTCCTCGCGCCAATTTAAACACATATACACACACGCACGCGCGCACACACACACACACACACACATACATACATGCATACCTACATGTATAGACACGGGCAATCGCGCACACACACCACTGCGTGCATGTATAGTGTGTCCAGTCTTTCCGTCTGTGCGATGCATATCTGCTGCGCGATGTGCTTACACTTTCCACACCGCCATAGATTGTGTTGGATCAGGAGTTCCACTCCCGCCACACTTTTTGTCGTCGTATTTCATTCGTTGTCATATTGGTGCATTGCGCCTTCCTTTGTTGAGTTGGAGATTGCATCAGTTTTCGGGCATGTATTCTGTTTTTTCCCCCGTCTTTGCGTATTGCGTATGCTACAAGCGTTTTGCATTTTTGGCCGATAATGAACCATCACCACAAAAATTTGGACCCAAAACAATTGCACGCAGCTGCTAAATACCATACGGTGACTAACAAATTTTGGTCTGGCGGGTGTGACGTGTGTGTGTGCGTGCACGTGCGCCCACCACGCACCACGCACTTACAAACACACATTAGGGAGTGCAACCCCAATATCCAATGGCATACTTATTGAAGCAATGGAGCAACATAAGTCTCAGGCAGAAAATGACTTTATAGACAGAGACATTAACAAGATTTCAAAAAAAGAGACAGACGGAGCACGAAAATCCGAAAGAGAAAAGGCTCAAACCCATTTGTTTCCAATTGCGCAATTCAGAGCAGAAATGCACCAACCATACCGCGTGATGCGGCGGTGCGCTCACGCCCTGTGTTCAATCTGGCTGCTTGCAACATAGCGAATGCTGTCCCAGAAGGCCATGATGACCTGGAGTGGCAGGAGACACCGAGGCATGGTGTGAGAATTGCGCAGACAAACACCGGCACACCGCAAAACGATACGCGGGATGCACGCACACTTGATTGTGGCGAGTGCCTGAGTACCCTCGCGCGCACACACACACACACACACACCAGCGATTGGCATGCGCTGACTTAATCGGCGGCGAGAGATGTAGGTTCAAGTCAGTGTCTTAGGCGCTGTGCCCATGGACTCCACACTCGACACTCCACAAGAGAGAGAAAGAATGTGTGTGTGTGTGTGTGTGTGTGTGTGTGTGTGTGTGTGTGTGTGTGTGTGTGCGTGCGAAAGAGAGATGGGAGATCCGAGGCCAACGGCGCACACCCACCGTGACTGCGCACGTGACCGTGAAGGTGCGGTAATCGACATACTGGAACACGACCTTCGTGATGGGGCTGCTCTCGTAAATGTAGAAGAGGCAGTACCGCGTGATAGCAAACGTCAGCACGGAGAACTTGGGGCGCTGGGCCTTGGACACGCCGATCTGCACAACAATAAGACAATTGGGCACAGAGATTGCATGGTTCAAGTCATTGATAGGCTGTGTGCGGCACAAAGTGAAGAATAGACAGACGTGGTGCACACGAAGACAACGCAAAACACAAATAGGGAATGCAGAGAACAATGAGACTGCACAGGGGGTCGTGGGTGATGAGTGACGCATGCTCATGCGTCGGCAATCTGCTCTAAGAGTTGACAAGTGCCGCCGATTCCAAAATGAAATGCAATGATCCAGAGACGGAATGCTCAACGAAAGACATGCACGCACACTCGCACACACTCAAAAGCAAACGCACGCGCACGCACGAGGGAGTGCACAGTAGGGCTAACCTTTGTCTCCCAGTTGAAGATGACGGCGATGAGAAGAGGGAGGAAAAAGTAGAAGAACACCCAATAGAAAAGATGCGTGTAGTACATCGGGTGGTAAAACTTGGCCGTGAAGGGAGGCATGAAGCCACGATTCGCCTTGCCATCCATCTCCTGTGTGTGTGTGTGTGTGTGGGTGGGTGCGTAGTGTGGGTATGAACACTCGCACAATCAATGCATTGTCCAAGTGGTTGGTGGACGATGTGCGTACATGGAGATTCAACTTGCGAACAGCTCGCAAGGACTGAGGTGGCGGAGAGACCGGTGCGCTGATCATACCAGCTGCTCAAAGAGAGGTCCCTTGACGGAGAGCACGTAGAGAAACTCCATCAGCACAAGAAAGTTGCACACTGTGCGCGAGCTGCGCATCCACTCGGTTGCGTGGCGCTGCCGCAGAGAGAGAGAGGGGAGAGAGAGAGTGAGAGAAAGATGGACCAAAACGAATTCACCGCTGAGTCAATTCGGAGCAAAACAGAATGGATCGAGACAGTGATGGAAAAGCCGCAAGCTAGAAACAGATTCGCGTCAGTGCCTAAGCCATGCCCATCGATCTCACAAGTGGAACCAGAGAGATGTTTTTTCGTTGAAAAAAAACATGGCAACTTCAACTACAGCGAACAATATAAACGTATGAACACGGCTTGTGTGGAACGCACACACGCATTCCACAATAATATACGCACGCAAAGGCAAACACATTGAAAAGAGCACAAAATCCACTCACAATGCGATCCTTGTTGTGAGAAACGAGGACATATCCTTCTGGCAGAACTTGCTGGGTAATCGAGTCGTCGTGATGCGCGTGTTGCTCTGCTGGCGACTTGGGCGAAGCGGCTAATGACAAAAGTGCGCACGATGTTCATCGTCAGATGTTGCAAGATGAGTGAATGAAGGTGTTGTGTGTGTCTGTGAACGTATGTGTGGCCCAACTGGATTGGCAAAATGACGGATGCATAGCACCACAGTCTCAATCGAGAACGACAGCCCACGCCTTCCACACGATACGCAGCTGCGCAAATATACACTTCACACGCCACCACACACGCACACATACACAAGCGCACGTACACACGCATACACAAACATATGCGCATACACAGGCGCACACACGCACAACCACAAACAAGCACACGCACCATCCTTCTTCGGGCTGCGGGCTGCACGCCTGCTGGGGGACTTGGAGCGAGACCTGCCCGAGCAATAAAAGTCGTCAAATTTGTGAGAGGGAAACAAGAAACAGACATTGCAGCGCGGTTTGCGGCTTCGTTCAACAAATAGAAACATCGCAAACATTCTACAAAATGCACTGGCAAGCAGCAAGCAGGTGCAATATCGCTGCACGGACACATGGTGCATGCTCGTGGACGGGTGCGCACCTCGAGGGGCTCTTGGTGACGGAGCCATCGGATACCGCGCCATCCTTCCCCGCGCGGATGCGCTCAATGAGGTCCTGCTTACGACCCCACCTGTTGATGCCGAGATTGGCGGCGATGTCTGCACGAATCAGGTGCATCATAGAGACAGTTTATGGAGATATTGTGCTTAATAGGCGTCAAGTCGTGGAGGGTTCTTAAAAATGTTTCAGAGCTCTAGACCAAGAAGTGAACTACCACACACACAGATGGATACACACAAGCCACGTGGCTCTTTTAATGAAAGCAGGCGGCATTCTGCACACACACACACACACACACACACACACACACAATGAATGCGCGTGACGTAATCACCGTCCGCACAACCGCACAAATAATCAAATAGCCCACCCTGCAGCTCAGGAAGCTTCAATTCGTCGAGATCTGCAGACGGTGACGCCATTTTCGTATCTCTGATAAAACAGCAAATGTCATCAGAGAGTGAGCTTGCCGCTTTAAACGAGAACAATAAAATGTAATCTGCGGGGAGAAAATACGCACCTTTGATAAATCGACAGAGGTTGGAATGCTTCTTTCAACTGTAAGCGACGCCAAGTTTTTTCACAACACTCCAGCAGATTGCTCCTCCCCAGCTCGTGTGTGCACCGCGTGTGTGTGTTTGTGTCTGTGTGTATGTGTGTATGAGTGTGTATGTTTGGGTGCGTGCGTATGCCACTGTAATCTGAATCAGATTGACAGTTTGCGAGCGGACAGACATTACGCAAAGTGAGTGCGCCACTCCGTTATGTATGACGCTTTACTATGGGCGCCCCAATTTTGAAATCCGATTTTCAAAATTTGGGCGGGAAACGGCAGTCCGAGTGACAGTTCGTTTTGTAGTATTGTGACTAAAATTTGTGGTCCGTTTTGTGACTTGGTTGTCGAGACACATCCATCCACAGTCGATTCAGTTGCAGTGATGAAAAAGGTCGGTGTTTATCAGCATGGAAAGCCAAAAGGGGGATTGCCAGAATATCAAAAGGGTGCTAGAGAGATTAGATGCGCAGTATAAAAAATACACCTAAGCACTTTGCTAAGTTCGCCCAATCTTGAATGTGCAATGAAGTCGATCCCACAAGATCTAATCTGGCAGACAGCTTCCACGCACGTATAGAACTTTGCTTAAAAGCTCCCCTTTCATCACTGGCCTAAAACTCTTAGGATGGCCCATCACTAGGGATATGAGCATTGCAATCTTTGAAATATAGTGCCATCAGATCCTGTGTCTGCGGCGGGAGGGCAAGCTACACACGCAGCCGCAAATGTAAAAAGAAATAGTGGGGCCGGAGAATGAATGAGGAAATAGAGTGGCGAGTGCGAGTCTTCTCTTTCATTCAGTCCTATTCGTCTTCGCTATTTGACCGAATGGCCGTTCGTGTGAGTTATTGCGGCTCAACTCCCAGGCGAGTGCAATGTTTGCACAGCGTCAGCGTCAGCGTAATACATCGGCAAATAAAGTGATTAAAAAATTGAGCGTTTCCAAACGGCAGGCAATCTTACCGTATATGCAAGAAACCATTTTCTTGTGAAAAGACCCTGAAGCAAAGATGCACTTTAGATTAGCGTCTGTTTTGCGATTCTCGGCAGTGTATGAGTCTCGAACGTGCCGGTTGAGATGTCCACATCGATTTGCATCTTACGTCGCTGGATTTGTTAACGCAGAATATCTTAATGATGGCCGTGCAAGTGTGTATTGTGACGTTGTGAATCCCTCCAGAGTGCCCGGTGTTGCTACTCGCGCTGCTGTTAGCACAAACAAGGAAGTGGATGATGCAGTTGTGTCTGCTTGCATTGGATTTCAGACGTGGTGAGCCGGTGTATTGCGCATGTGTGTCTGTGTCTGTGTCCGTAAGTATGTCTGTATCTGTGTCTGTATGTATGGCTGAGTCTGTTGGTGTATGTTGGTGTGTGTTGTCCCAGTTTAAGGGATGCTATTTATTCTCACTCTATTTGCTAATCTGAATATACATCCGTGGTTATTCTCGATAAACTGTTTGATGCGCTATTTGCATAATAGGTCTGGTGTGTCAGCACGCGACCGCGGATTTGTTCTCCGTTCCATAGCAGGTCTACTGCGAGAAAACGCATCTAAATTGGGACGATTGGATGCGCTTGAAACCGGAAAGCCCATACGAGATGCAGAGGGTTGGTGGTTTTACTTAAAAACATTGAACTGCACACACATGGATGACTAGATCTCACCACTTCATCGTCCCGGCCAGCAGTACGTCTAGCCCCAGTATGTATGCATTCCTGGCCGGCACGTCGACCCTTCATTTGTAGCGCACATTATGCCAGCCGCATTCACACGCACATACATTGAGCTGCAACTGCTGTCCACACGCTCGAAGGTCACAATTGAAGCATGCTAATCGGTGGGTGTCACTCCCATGCGCTTGTCAATGCCCTTCATCATGTGTGTATGTGTATGCGCGTGCTGTGCTAGGCGACGTCAGGGCAGCGGCGGATATTTTCGACTATTATGGTGGACTCGCCGCATCCCACGCTTCGCTGGGAACATTCTCATCCCGCGTGGCAGACGCCGGCGATAACCACTCATTTGTGTATGTGAGGAGGTGGGTTGGTAACGCGACGATTAACTGAACGCCATTCTGTGCAATTTTCGCAACCGCACTTTTTTTGTTGTTCTTATTGCGACATGTGGGTGGGTTGTGTGCGTGTGTGTGTGCGTGCGTGTATGTGTATGTGTGCGCACCAGGGAGCCAATCGGTGTGTGTGCGGCAATTGGCACATGGAATTATCCCACTCTACTACTCGCATCGAAAGTGGCACCTGCTCTTGCGTGCGGTAACTCAGTCGTCTACAAGCCCAGGCACGTAGCTAATTTGCAGTGTTGCATCTGTGTCTGTGTATGTGTCTATGTCTGTGTATGTGTTTGTGTCTCCTTCTGTATCTCTTCTGGTCTCCTTCTGTGTCTGTGTACGTATCTATGTCTGTGTCTGTGTACGTATCTATGTCTGTGTCTGTATATGTATCTGTGTCTGTGTCTGTGTACGTATCTATGTCTGTGTCTGTATATGTATCTATGTATGTGTCTGTGTACGTATCTATGTCTGTATCTGTGTATGTATCTATGTCTCTGTGTATGTATCTATGTCTCTGTCTATGTGTCTATGTCTATGTGTCTATGTCTATGTCTATGTCTGTGTCTATGTCTATGTCTATGTCTGTGTCTGTGTCTGTGTCTGTGTCTGTGTCTGTGTCTGTGTCTGTGTCTGTGTCTGTGTCTGTGTCTGTGTCTGTCGACTCGTGGGATCATGACCAGTATGGCCATGCTATGGCCATGCCAATCTAATTTACTACTGAGTGGTCAGCAGTGATCCACTTTACTCAGTCACTGCTCAAGGTTTGCGATGCATTTCTGCACTTCTGCCGCGATTGACGTCATGTATTTTCCCCGTCTTTTTTCCCACTCCGCAGTGAGAAGTCGCCATCTTCAGCAGTGCTTCTGGCTGAACTTGCTGTTAAATTTGGACATCTTCATCATGGCGCCTTCAATGTGGTACTTGGCGGAGGCGACGTCGGGTCACTGCTCGCGTCGCACCCGGCAGTCGGGAAAGTGTCGGTGGGGTGTGGACTGCGCGTCGGGGCTGTGTTTGGCGAGCCCTTTTTGGCTGTGCCTGTCGTATTCAAACAACTTCTCTTTGTCTCACACACAGTGACGGTTCTCGGCAGATTGTGTTCTTTGTGCAGACGTATTGTGTTCTTTGTGCAGACGTGCATACGCTTACATGCTCTAACTCTGCCAACCGCCTTCAGATAACCGGATCTGTTCCCGCGGGAATTGCGGTGGGACGCGCCGCATTCGCAATCGACCAATCACGTGACTCTGATGGGCGCTATTCGTCGTCCCACTCTCTCAAGCGCTTAACACTCGAACTTGGGGGAAAATCTGCGCTGATTATTGTGGGCGATGCAGACATTGACAAGGCCGCGGATGTTGCAATTGCGGCCAATTTCTACAACAACGGACAGGTATGTATGTGCTGCGTCATGTGTGCGACCTGTGACTGTATGTGTGACTATGTGGCTGTATTCGTCAAATTGAGTCACTCTTGCCAAAACACAACATCCATAATACAAGTTGTGATGCGAATTCTAAATTGAGACCTCGTTCTCTTCATACTCTGACACTTGCATGCACACATATACACACACACACACAACCAAAATGGTTCGCTTCAATATACCCGCAGGTATGCTCCAATGGAACGCGTGTGTTTGTGCAAAAATCGGCAATGTTGAAATTTCTCGAAGCCGTTGCAAGGAAGGTGCATTCGGATGTGCTGGTGGGCGATCCGATGGACTCCGACGTAACCATGGGACCGCTCATTGGTCGCGATAGCTACGAGAGGTTAGTAATGCCCGTCATACCTTTATTATAACGCATGTCGCTGGTCACAGTCCAAGAGCGTCGTCTGTGTGGTGTGTTCACAGTTTGTGTTGAAATGTGAATCTTGCAGGGCGACGAATGCTGTAAACACGGCCGTTGCAGCGGGTGCTCGTGTGGTGACGGGCGGCGCCATGTGGGCCGGTGTGCGGGTATTGGGATCGATGAATGCATCAGAGGCAGAACCTGGTGTGCGGCAAGTGGGATTGGCGCGCGGTTACTTTTTCCCGCCAACCGTCCTGGCGAACTGCAAGGACGATATGCCTGTAGTGCGGGATGAGCTCTTTGCACCCGTCATGTCGGTACTCGAATTCGACACAATTGAAGAGGCAGTCAGGTATAGTGTCCTGAATGCATGCACCTCGGCTGGGTCGCCGGTGTGTCTGTGTCTTCGGTGGGGGTTGGGACATGCTGTCTGTGTCTTGCGTCAGTGGACCGTCCGATGTGTCTGTTATTGGAAAGTGTTGGCAGGCGATGGAAGTATATTGCTGATTGTGCGTTCAATGTTGTTATGGCATTTCAAACAGACGGTCCAATGACACCCCGTATGGCCTTGCTGCCGGCATCTTTACCGAGTCCCTTACAACGGCACACTCTGTTGCCGCGGCTCTCAAGTGTGGTGTATGCTACATCAACGGTTACAATGCGGGTGAGTGTGAGGGATAAATTCAGTCGCTACAGTTCTTTTATTCCTCTGACACTGCAGAATGCGCAGAAGCATTTACTTTATACGGGTTTAATATTTTTCTATCGACACATACTTTGCTCTCTTGTAGTCGCTTCGATCATATCCCTGATGTTTTTCCATGACCAAATTGTATTTAAGGACCCGCTGAGATGCCGTTTGGGGGGACGAAAATGTCCGGCGTCGGCCGGGAGAACGGGCTTGCCGCAATCGACGAGTATACAACGCTCAAATCGGTACATGTGAGCATGCCGTCTGAGTGACAGGGCAGTCACGGGCGCAACGATGTGCCCACTGGCCAGACGGGTGCTGTTGAGTCATTGTGAAGCGGCTGTTTCAGTTCAGTCGGGCGGCTCCGTCAGTGTTGTGAGACTGTTGTGAAGTTCGGACTTGAAAGAGGAATAAATTAGTATTCCTGACAATTGAAATGCATTCAATGTACCTAGTTAACGAAACCTCAGTCTTTTTGCTTGCTCTACGTCACGCATGTCACTCCGCTGATGTATCAACAGTCACACCGGCAGACAGCCAGTGGTCTTTATCGGTGTCACTTGCCTACTTCATGTCTGCCAGCGATTGAGAATATTATAGGGGACGCTTGATGCATGCCAGGAAGTCAGTTACAGTGACGGCCGGAGACTAGCATACGTTACACATCAAGTTATTCAGTGCAGGGCCAATTTTCATAACATATATTCTATATTTCTATATTTTCACGCACGCAATCGCAATTAAACGCCAAACAGGGTGAGCAAAGAACACTTGGGGGATCCACAAAAGTCACTGTTGCAAGCCTACATTAATGGCAGGAAGAAAGGGTGCGCCGGACAACAATATCGACATAACAATACGCTGTAGACCTCAGTAACTGTTGCGCCATTCCCCTCTTCTCCTGTACAGACAGTCGTCACGCCCGATCCAGCCGATCACACTGACGACAAATCTGAATAAGTTTTATACGCGGCTTTCCTCAATCTTGTCAAAGTCATCCAGGGACATCTCGAAAAGACTCGCAAGCTCAGCAGCCGAGCCGTGGCGCAACTGAGACTGCGGCAGTGACTGCGGCTGCGACAGCATTATCCGCTCCCTTGAGCCAGCAAAATCCTCCGATTGCAAACGGGCAACACGCAGTGTGACGGGCGGTGAGTTCGGGAGCGACGACGTCGAACCAAAGCTGCCGCCGCTGAATCGAATACCACTGGCCGACAGAGCCGAAATGCGCGGGTTGGATCCGCCGGACGCGAGTGAAGAGACAGTCCCGCCGACAGTGTCGGAGCGGCCTTTTGAGTACGTGCCCGGGGCAGACGACGCCCCAGAGGATGTGCGCGCGGTCGATCCGGTTGCACTCGTGCCCGCCGAGGAGGTCGCGGATGTCTTGAATATGCCAGAGAAAATTGCGAGAGATGAATGCTCCGACACGAATGCGGCATATTCCTGGCGCACCCGCTTTGTGAGGCAAAAGACAAGAAAGATGAAGGCGCCTTGGAAGCTGTTGGTGATCGTAAAAAGATACTGAAGTGCCGTCTTCGCGTCACCGATAGCGAGGATACCAAACACCCAACTGGCGCCAGTGAGCAGGAAGATGCCGGCAAGAATACGCGCATGACCAAGTCGCTCCCTCTGCCGCTCCTTCGACATCTCCGCCGAGTGCTTTGTCAGCGTCCGTGCGATCATGATGAAGACGATCGTGTTGAACAGGATGATGGCCAGAACAGGGGCGTAAAATGCGCCATACAGGGCAGACTTGTTATCAAACCAGCACCTGCAGCGTAGTCCAATGCATGCACCCACATGCAAGGGCGTTAGTTTCATCCACACACGCCACACACATTGCAAACAGCTAGAATCACAGGGGAAGAGTGGAAATTATTCTCATACCTTCCGTTGTCGCTGCCCCATGCGTCGAAGTCGATTGCCATCGTCAGGAATACTATCGCCGCGGGAACACCTGGAGACACACACAAATTGAGCAGCGGAACCATGAAGTCATGTTAACACAGATGAGAATCATACAAAACAATTGCCATTGACCTGCCAGCATATTGCATGTTTGATGATGATAGGGGTGACACGTGACATGGCCCTGTACATGGGGAGAATGACACGGGTGTGCATGCAGAAGCAGCGAGGCCACCCACCCCATCCGATTGCAACATGGGCCAAGTAGTGCTCCGAGCTGCCGGACTTGTCTAGTAGAACAATCCCTCGGAAGATGTTCATCGCCATTAAAAACATCCACACAAACGCCGCCAGAATGAAAAACTGCAGCAGCATGGCCGCGGCACGACACCCGCCGGCATTGCCGCTGTTGATTCCCGCAATGAACGTCAGGTTCATGGCAAAGAGAGCAACGAGCAGATTCATCATGAGCCGCATGGCTGACGTCCGCAGTCGTGAGAACACGGCAAAAGTGATGAAGGTGATCAGACACCCTGCCATCGACAGCGCACACCCAATGTATGTGATGGCCTCGAGGGCGGCGGCGGCGGCGCCCGTCGGGCCGTTGTCATCATCAATCTGAAAGAGGACGGCAAAGTTCGTGAGGTGGTCGCAGCTGCACGATGCAGTCGAGTTGGCCTCTATTGTGCCCACCGATGCGCAGCCGTCGCGAAGCCACGAGCGCGCGCTGTAGCTCCAGTATGAGCAGACAAACACGCCCTTTTTGCCGACAGGCACGGGCCGGGCGGGACCAACCATCACGTTGAACACGACGGGTTCCGACAGAGACCGCAAAGTGTCATTGGTGTCGATGCCGCAGGAAATGACTGAGGATGCGACGAGAGAGTTGCTGGACGTCGCATTGTTGCCAAGGAAGAGCGTGCCGATGCGGTAAACTGCAAAATACACACGCGCCTGAGAGGCGTTGGCAGCGCGTGACAGGGCACTGACAGGGAGCGTGAATGTAGAAAGCGCCCCAAACGACGAGTCGGAGAAGGAGACAGCTGCCGTCGGGTAGGCTGTTGCATCGATAACTGAGCCTTCCACCACAAGATTGGGTTTCGCCACGCGGACAGGAACGTTGGTAGCATTCCCGAGACCAAATCCGAGCGACTCAACGGCAAGTGTGAGTTGCTCACCCGCAGACGGTGACACTGGCTTGGAACCACTTCCAGGGTCTGGACTCACACCGACAAAGTCGCTAATTGAACCAATCGTTGGTGGGATCCAGTCAGTATAATTCGAATTCCCTCCCACATTCACCAATACAGTCACAACATCCGCGGTGCTGTCCACCTGTGTCGTCGTGAAGACATCAGCGTTCCCGCCACCCGTCGTGTTAGAAAGCGCTGTTGCCGCACCGCCCAAATCGCGCCCCGAATAGAGCGTCGTGTTAATGCTTGCTATAAGTATAGAAATGTGCACACATGACGACAAGTCTGCCGATCGCCAGGAGCCCAGAGGATCGCACGCTCGAGTAGCGCTGCTAAAGTACCCTTTTCCACACGGACGCACTGCGGTGGCCAACGGCTCGGTCTCTTGCCACTCAATAATTCGCTCTGAATCAAACACGATGCGTTCACGGCTGCAGTTTCGCGGGGGCGGCCCCGGAACAAACGTGAAGGCAACGTCGTCTGTGGGATCGCGCATGACATTGTCCGTGAGGTCGCGCGCAAACCCATTGGAAAACATGACAAGTGAAGTGGCGGCAGTTGTCAGAGATTGAGGGTCAAGGTACTTCAATGCCACAACAGCGTCCGTGTTCAGTTGGAACGAAACGACGTTTGAGACGACCCCGATTCCAGATACATTTGCAAGGATGTCATCCGCACCACCAGCAGCAGACACAGCGCCGGTCGTCACGGGCGGGAATGCCGAGGGTAGCTGTAGCCCACCAGGAGGCCGCAAGATCACGCGAGACATATCGACCGAGCCGAGCCATACGGGTTCGTCAAAGCGAACGGTGACAGTCCATGACGCAGCGTCGAGATGGACTGTGAGTATGTGCGGCGGTGACACGTCCAAGTTCACGCTGGTGGGAATCACGCCACCTTCATAAGCAGATCTATCGACAACCGCAACGCCGTCAAGATCAACCGCTGCCGACGGCGACACGAGCATGCGCACAGTGCCAGAGTTCCCGGCAAACAGTGTTTTGATCACGCCCAAGACACGCCGGGTGGGAGTGAGGGTGACAAGCGAGCCTGAGGCGGAAACAGAAGCCGTCCCGTTGAATGCAACACCAGGCGATTTGGGGCTCCCCGTAAACGCCAGTGCGTTTGCGTTGAATGAGCTGCCATCAAGCGCTCCTTTGACGCGAATGGTGACATTGCCTGCGTTAAGGTCCACCGACCACGACGCGACCGCAAGAGGCGCAGCTGTGCGTGCATACACAATGCTGCCGATAGCGCTCTTGCCTGAGCTTGACACGAGGACCAGGCGAAAAGCGTAGGTCGTGTCTGGGCGAATGCCATGGGCACTTCCGAGGGTGGCGTTATTAACGGTCGGTGGAAGTTCCATAACAACAGTGTCATTCACGATGAGCTGGTATGCCACAATGGGGCCGTTACTGTAGGGAACCAATGCCCACGCGACGGAGACAGTCCTTGCGGAAGTCCTCCCCACGGTTGGTGGCAAGGGCTTCTCGGGAAGACCGGCCAGAGTGCGCACGACTAGAGGCAAGCTCTCCACAGAGCCGTAATCGGTGTTGATACGCAGCACAATGGCGTACACTGAGAAGGGGGATAGATCGGATATGGTTGCGGCGCCATCCTCATTTGCAAACTGCCCGGCCAGAGTGCCGTTCACCTCGACATCGATCAGCAGAAATCGCACGCCGGGAATGGCGGGCGATGGCTCCCAGCGAATGCCAATCGCTGCCTCGGAAAGGGATGCGACTGACGCAAGCGGGGCCGTCGATGGAACGCCTGCAGGGGCACGCAAATGTGTGTGTTTGTTTGTGTCGAGTTGTGGATATAGGGTGTGTGTGTGTGTGTGTGTGTGTGTGTGCATACACAAAAGCAAGAAGAGAGATTTAGCAATGCTATAGTTCGCGCGCAAAGCAATCCCCTATGAATAACAGCTACCCGCCGAGCAAGTCTAATGGGAAGCGGCCAATACCAACCTCCAAGAGTCGACGCAGTCGTAACGGCGGACATGAGGACAAGGCGATCAACGGTGGCAGTGAGGGAGATGGAATACTGCGTCCCGGGAGTCAGGCCACTGAGCGTCACAGCGAGAGGCTCCCCAACAGTGATGGCGGTTGCATTTCCAGCGGGAATGCCGTCAAGCAACACAGTGTAAAACGTGCCGGGTACAAGCGGGAGCCAAATAACTGTCAGCGTGGTCGCTGTCCGCAAGTCCACAGTGGGCGCCGCGAGAACAACGGGACGTGAGGTGGCGGTGGGTGTTGAGGTGGTTTCGGTCGGTGAAGCTGACGGCGCTGGTGAATTTGATGCGGGCTCGGATGTAGTCACTGCTGACTGGGGATTCGGGGAGGACGCAGACGCAGAAGAAACTGAGGAGACAGCCGAGACCTCAGGCACTGCCACTGCAGATGATGACTCCGGCGCCGACTCATTCGTTGAAGACGGCTTTGCGAGGTTGGAAATTGTGGACATTGCGGCCGTGCCCTTTGCGAAGCCGCTCGAGGCAATCGAGGTCGAATCGGGGATCGATCCCGATTCCTCAGTCACCAATACAGACGGTGTTGCTATGACAGCAGCTGCAAGACAGAGAGAAAGAGTGCCAAGGACGTGAATATAAACCACATGATTACCATTAAAATAATACGCTCACGCGGTCAATAACACATAGAGGAAATCTCACTGCCATCTCATTCAGCATGACACCATGTTGCCACTCACCCAGCGTTGTCACAGACACCGCAGCACTCAGGGTTGAGCCGCCACTCGTGAACGCGCGCACGGCGACAATGTAGGTCGTATTCGGACGCAGGGCGCCAACAACAACAGTCGAAGGGCCCACGAGTTGGGTAACCGCCTCGCCGTTGACAACGATTTCGTAGGCTGTTATCCGCCCGGTCGACTCGTCGGCAGGCGTAACAAGGACGATGATGGAGTTTGACAGGACATCGACTATCTCGGGCGGCGGCACAAAAGAGGGCGGAGCTGTGCATGAAAAAAAAAGACAAAAGGCTGTTGAGTGCCATTTCATCGCATTGCATCCAGGAGAAACAATAGGCAACCACATTTTGCAGCAATAGAGCTAGACATGAGGCGAGTAGTAGAAACAGCACACACAGAACATCCCCACACACACACACTCTCGCTCACCGGCCAGCGTGAAGAGCAGGCTCGAACCATCGCTTGATCCCGCCGACGTGTGCGTGCGGATGGTCACCGTGTACACTGCGTTGGGCACCAGATCGGTGAAAAAGGCACGCCGCTCCTGCCCCGGACGCACCGATAACACGAGATTGCTGTTCAGCAGCACCTCAAAGAGGACAATGGGTCCGTTGCTCTCATTCCCGGCTTCCCACGTGACGTCCGCCGACGTCGCATTCACACTAACAATAATCGGGAGGACGGGCGGGGGAAAGCCTGCCGTGCAGCATAGGATATTTTGATAATCCATGACATATGAGGGATTCGTTTTGATAAAGCAGCGACACGGCACAGGTACAGCCACATGCTTAACTATGCAGAGCATCAAGACAGTCGACGCACAAGGATGCAAACGCGACCACATACCCGCAAGCGTGGTGACAATCAGCGCATCGCCGTCTGTGGAGCCGCCGTCGGTGATTGCGCGCAGACTTATAGCATACGTCGTGTAGGGACGCAGCCCTTCAATAACGCGCTGAAAGTTGGTCGTGCCGCTAACAATCATGAAGACAGATCCGTTCACAAGCAAGGCATACCGAATGGGAAGGCCGTAAGGGTCCGTCACCGCAGGCCACAATACGGACACGGCGCCTGATGTAACAAAGCTCGCCGTGGGCGTGGGCGGTCGCAGCGGTTCACCTGCGCGCAAAGAAGTAACAACGATAAGCATTAGGGAAATGATGCGGAGAATACAATCGGTGGTGGTGAGCAAATGGTGAGGAGCAAATACATGTCCCTGCTTCCAAACTGGCAACAACAACACAACGACAACAGCGAGGAACGAAAGGGATTTGCCAGCGCATCCACCGAAATGCGTGGCGTAGTAACTGTTACCTGGCGCAGTCGTGGCGTAAATGAGGTTTGAGTCTGCAGAGCCGGCTGAGTTCCACGATCGCACGTAAAAGAAGTAGGACGTAACAGGCAGTAGGTTACCAACGACAAACGCTCGCTCTGTCCCGGTGACATTGCCCACGGATATGTCATTTGCGAAAATTTCGAAAGAGTCG
Source organism: Pigoraptor chileana (assembly GCA_943704495.1). Taxonomy (NCBI): domain Eukaryota; class Filasterea; order Ministeriida; family Capsasporidae; genus Pigoraptor; species Pigoraptor chileana. Next base: position 45,180 of record CALSCR010000578.1, read on the forward strand.
ACATTGCCGTCGTCAAGAGTGAGCCATGCCACAGTGACATTGTTTTTTGAGACCGTCAGATCCCGCACTACCGTGGCGGGCAGAGGCACATCTGAAATCACAAAGACACACGCCAGGAGGGAGAAAGAAATAATTGCGACTCATCCGGATTAAGTTGTGTTGCAGTTAACCTCCATATATATGGTTTGGGGGTGGAATGAAAAGGGGGCCATTTTCCGATCAAATTCAAAGTTCGCATGAACATAAGCTATGTTCCGTACCAGGTAGAGTCTTGAACAACACGGAGTCACTGGCCGTGAAGCCCGCCAGCGTCCACGCACGCAGTGTTGCGACATACAGTCGCCTTGGGACGAGGTCAAGTGCGTCAAATGAGAGTGTCGAGGCCATCGACGAGAAATTCGCCACAGACGTGCTGTTGAGCACGATTTCGTATCGAGTAATGGGCGACAGCGACTCCGACACCGGCTTCCATGCAATCGACGCAGTGCGCTGCCGTATCGAAGCCACTGTCAAGGGCGATGGGGTTGGTGGATACGCTGGAAACAGACATGATAAAACACACCCGGCACACACACACATGCAGCCATTGACATACAGTCAGCCGAAAATTCATACAGTCAGCCGAAAATGAATTGTGACATGGAAACAGATCGGGGATAAAGAGGGAAACCGCACATAAATGCCATCATAAAAATTCTCTCGCATAAAAAAAAAAGTTACCTGTGCAGCCATCCGGACCGAATCCGCCAAAGAGGCGAACATACGGCTGAGAGCACGCGCACGTGACTTGGGACGTTGCGTTGACGCACGAAGCCAAACCACTGCACCCGCCGTTGTCGAACAAGCACTGATTGCATGTTGCAATCGAGCCACTGTAAATCTTCGACGTGTCGACGAGTGACCCACACGTCATGAGGCTGTCAATGCCACGGATCACCCCGGAAAGCACAATGCGGCCCCTGAACGTCAGAATGCCCGGCCCAAACAGAGTGCCGTTCTTGAGAATAACGAGCATGTAAGGCGCTGACTCGAGTGGGAAGTTGTACGTAACTGACCCTCCGATATAAAACGCCCCAGTGCCGTCAGACTGAAAACTTGATGATGTGGACTGTGACAGTGATTTTGTGGCGGGGACGCACAGGGCACCATTTCCGCGAAGCATCACCTGCGATGACAAGATGCCATCCGGGATTGCTGTACTATCGAGAAAGACATCCGCGCACGCCGTCGCGAACGGTATCGCGCTGTTCCCTCCCAAGTCCTGCTCTTGGCGTGCAAGGCCGCCGTTGTCAACAGTCAGCATGCCGGACGACACATTGCCCGCGAGCTGGGTGTAGACCGTCCCAGGGCTGCCGTGCCGAGTGTTCATGTCGCTGCCAGAGCGCGAACCACGCGCCAGAATGGATCCCTTGAATCCGGAAAACGAACCGGCGACAACGGCCACGCGGCCGCCACTGCCACCACCAGAATACACATCGCCGACTCCACCATTCGCCGAGATTGTTCCACCGCCAGCGAGGCTTGCACAATCGAGAGAAACACTTCCACCCGATGCGGCGCCCTGTGCACCCACATCAGCACACGACGGGTTGCGATCGAATGCGTTGGCGGAAACTGTCCCGTCCACACGACACTCGCCTGTAACATTAATGCGGATGGCACCTCCACCCCAAATGTTGCAGTTGTATCCAACGACATCGCGTCTGCGAATAAATGAGGTCAATGTGCATTGGAGAAATAATTAAATCAGGTAAGTAAGGAAACAAACAAAAAATACAAACAAACGTATATTGCCGCACCCACCCAACACCGCTGCCAAACGTCGCAGGGGCCTTGTAGTTGCCGTAGGGTAGCCCCGGAATGATTGTGATTTGCCCTCCCGGGTAATAATAAATGCCACCGTACCCGCCATGGCTGCTTCCCGCCATCGCGTACAATTGAGAAGTCGCCTTTGGTGCACCGGGCCCTCCAACCTGGTATCCCTGACCGTCGACATTGACCGAACAGTTGACTCCAACCTCCATGTAGCTGGTCGTGAGTGCGATCGGTTGAGGATTCGGATCCCGCGAAGAAAATCCGTTGACAAACGTGATGCGCGCCCGATCTGTCGCCCGCAGAGAAGTAAATGCAAAGGAAAACGCGCCCTCAGTTCCGTTGCGTCCCTCGAACGTGGCCGTGGCGTTGCTGACCCATACGTTCTGGATGCTGCCAAGAAGGCCTCGCGATTCAAACTGCGCCTGTATGACAAGCGATGCCAGGCCCGCGACAGTGCCGAGGCTTGCAAAGGGCGCTGTAACGGTGAGACTGCCGGACGGTGCGGCGAGAATGCCGCGAGGGAGGAGGACGATTGGCGCGGACGGCCATGCAGTAGGCGAATTCACAACCATCCGCCCGCCATCAAGAAACACGGTACCACTGCCGTCAGAGTTGAGCGCCACACCGGGAAAGGTAATGTTAGCGTTCCATATGAGCAGGTTGCCCTTGTTTCGCAGCACAATGGACGACGCTACATTTGAGGACCCGATCACCACCGCGCACGTGACGACTCGGGGGGCGACTGCAGCAGATATGTCGGTGACAGGGCGATTCCCTCCGTCGATAAGTAGCTGCCCCGCCGACGCCGGCTTATCGTGGAGATACACCGTACCGGGCCCACCCGTTGTTATGGGCGGACCAACCTGCATGTTGCGGCCTCCGTATGCCAAGGCAGACCCACTAAACGCCTCCATGGACATGTAGTAGACGGCGATTCGCCCGCCACTGCCGGCGCTCGAGTACCAGTAACTGTCGCCACCATGCGCAGTAATGTAGCCATTTCCACTTAGTGTCACCGTGTCGATCCACACGCTCCCGCCTGCACTGCCCGAGCCATAGTAACAGTCGGACGGAGTGGGAGTGCCATCGGCGGAGATCGTCCCGTTGAGCTCAACCGTGACTGCGCTAATTTTGATGGCGCCGCCGCCGCGTCCCACACACAAGCTATTGTAGTAGTGCAGTCCCCCAGACCCAAGTGACGTCGGACTGAAGGCATCTCCGTTAGGTGTGCCCGGATATGACAGTGGTGATGCGACATTTGCTGCTCCGTATCCGCCATGGGAGCTGCCACCGATACTGAATTCTCCGTTGCGCGACCGGCCGGAACCCGGACCGGCCATGTAGTACCCTACAGATGCACGCACAATAATAGCAGACTCAATTAGTTAAAGTGTTCGTTCTCAAAGTTCAAGAACAAAAGCAGACCACACAACTCAAACTAACAGGACGGACAACGGGAAATATACGCACCCTGCCCGTCGCTCGACACTCGGGATCCAGTCGCGAGAAGAACACTCAAAGCAGTTATCGACAGGCCGTTACCCTCAATCTTCCCAGCGGTTTTGATGCCGCATCCAATGGTTAGCGTTGAGTTCCTCCGCAGAACAATCGAGTCGAGGTCGAGTGAAAAGTTGCCTCCAGTGGTTGCGTTTCCGTCAAGAAACGTTTTCACAAACGGGCACAGCGTGAGGGTGCGCATCAGTGGTAAGCGCCCAATCAGATCAGTATCGGCGCAGACCTCAAGATCCGTAACGCCGTTGACAGATCCATACAGCCACAAGCGTCCGTTGACCTGCAGTGGACCAGAGCCTTCAATACTGCCGACAACCGCCATGGACAGTGCCTTCGGCCAATCCCTGATGTTAACAAGCGCCTTGCCGGCAACAAACACGGTTGATGTCGGCTCGGACTCGGAGAAGTCGACTGCAGTTACGTTCAGGACATCCAACGGCCCAATGTACAAATGCCCCACTCCCGACAGCTTGATGCGAGATGGCCGGGATGGGTCGGGGGCATATGCCGCGGGATAAAAGTACGACGATACAGACGGAATGGTTGCCAGTGGTCGCGCGCTGTTGTTCACGAACAGTGTGCCTCGATCCTCCGGGACACTGCGATCTAGGAAAAAGACGGTTCCTGGGCCGCCCACATATCCAGGTTGTCGGCTGACATAACCGGCACCGCCCGGAGCTTGGAGGCGCCCGCCGAACGAGCATTGGTCGCAGTACACGGCAATTCTTCCACCGGCACCTTGAATGTAAATAAAAGATAAAAAGCCACGTAACATGAGTCCAACATCAAGAGACCGCTGACACCAAGACACAGAAATTTTCCCGCTATCCACTCAGTCATATAAAACGAGGACTCTCTCCTTACCGGCTCCACCATAATACGTCGCACTTCCGCCGTTGGAGCGAACAGTTCCAGTGCCATTCAATTTGTTAGCATCAATCCAAATTGACCCGCCACTGCAATGTTCAAATGAATGGAATAAACCGAGTCACAATTGGAAAGGTGGAACAACACACAAGCATAGAACATACTACCAAAGATATTTGCATCCACATGATCCACAACGCATGCCAATGCCAGCCAATGCACACACCTGCCAGCAGCCGACTGACAGTTGATGTCCGTGACGGCAGCGTCTGCCGAAATGACACCATCGATCACCGCAGAGTCTGCGACGAGCTTGAGTGCACCGCCTCCGTAAGCAAGGCAAATGTCACGCACGTCTGCTGGATTGAGTCCACCGCTCCCCAGCGTAGTCGGCTGGTACGCATCGCCGTATGGAGATCCGGCACGCGCCGTGGAAGAGGCGCCGAAATCGTCCGAAGAGCCTGTGCCATATCGACCCACATTTGAGAGATTAGAAAAACTGAAACACTGCAGACTCGACTGTGCCTGTTATTTAGGCCAAATCGTCCGGAGCATATCTCCTGACGTCCAGACAAGGCCTTCACAAATACAAAAAAAATAAAACACAGAGAAAAAGGCAGGAAGTTATGGTGTACTCACCAAAGCCTCCGTGACCCGCGCCTCCAGATTGAAAGCCCTTGCCAGGAACAGTCACGGATGCACCGGGCCCAAAGAATGGCCAGCCCTGGCGGTCCACGTTGATGCTACCATCCGTCGATACAACAATCGACTGCGCGTGCACGACAACGTTCTTCCCAAGTGCACCGACAGTGCTCGTGAGGCCTGAGATACCATTGCCAAACTGAAGGGACCCGTTTTGAACCCGAATATTTTCCAATTGAAACAAAAACGGCGCGACGTTCCCGGAGCGTCCGTCGATGTACACCGAGCCTCCGTTGCACACAGTGACATTACCTAGCTCCACGGTCCCGTTCAGCTGTGCAAGGGACGACGGGCTGCAGATCCGCATGTCGAGTGTACCATTGATCTTCCCGGCGCCAAACAGTCGGCCATCGCTGTCGATTTGCAGCGCACCCGACGTTACGGAGAGGCTTCCATTACGGAGGACGAACATGTCTAGACCGGTGGGCCACGTGCCGTTCATGACGAGGCGTCCGTCAACATAGACAAAGCCACTGTGGTCTGGCGTGCTGATGGGAGTTGCATCGGTATCCCACAGGATTCCTGATGGCACATAGAGTGATCCCAGTCGCCGCAGGACAACATCGCGGAGGGGATCACTTCTGAGGCCTTGCACAACCGTCGACGAAAACAGCGATGGAGTGGATGCGACCAAGGGTCCTGTTTCGATGCCCCAGCTGTCGATCACAATCCTGTCTAGGCTCTCTCCATTGGCGATCCCATTCAGATATATGGTGCCTGCGGCCCCGTTTGCATTTGGAACAGCGCGGCCCGTATACACAGCCCCCGCTGCTGTGATGTTTCCGGAAAAAGACATCGACTGAAAGTACACGGCAATGCGGCCACCTGCAACAGCCGACACGTTTGAGTCACAAACTTAGTGCGGCGATCAAAGCGGGAAAAGAAAAGGCACGATACAATTGGTAGGCGCGAGATAGAAAAAACAGCAGCCCTACCAGCGCCGCTGGATCCGTAGTATGTTCCCGCCGATCCCCGGGAAGATACGACTCCGTTGCCGCTAAACGTTTGCGCCTCAATCCACAACGAACCACCGCTGTCGGATTAGTGGTAGAGGAAACAAGCATCAGCGACTATTCAAGATACACAAATATCATCGGCAAAAGAAAAAAAGAAATTCAGCATCGTACCTTCCTCCCGCTGCTATACAGCTGTTGAAATCCAGTGCCGCCCCATCAGCAGAGAGCGTTCCATCAATTCGAAGGTCGGTGACGACAAGACGCAGCGCACCTCCACCGCCCACCATGCATGAGGCTGCAATAGCACCCACAGCCAGGATACCGCCGCTTCCGGGAGTGGTCGGCCGATATGCGTCTCCATAAGGTGCTTGCAACCGACCGGTATACAGAGCGGACAGGGTATACACGCCGCCATAGCCACCGTGGGCTGCTCCAGGAAGAGGGTTGTTAACCGTGAGCGGCGAGAAATTGGGCCCACCTTTGATATAACCTTGACCATGCACGCCGAGCAGACCCTTGGCATCCACGCGGATAGACGCAGCTGTGATGTTAACTGCCGTCAGATTTCCCGCCAAGGCATCGCCGTTTCCAAAAACCATCTCGCCATTGGAACCAACAAACAGCTCGCCAAAAGCAAACTGGAAGGGAATGTTCTGGTTTCCAAAGCGCCCGTCAAAGAAAGCGCGCGTTCCGTTGCACACATCCACATTGTCGCACGTGGTCAGCGTGCCGCGATTGTCGAGTGATGCACATACAGAGAGCCGCGACCCGCAGCGAATTGAGCCGTAATTGAAAAGGGGAGCTACCACCTTCAACAGTCCACCTGTGGCCTGCATAAGACCCTGACGCACAACATAAGTCGTCATATTTGATGGCCAGTTGTCGCCATTCAGCGTCGCCGTTCCCTGCACAAATACCGCCGAGTTCCCATCAT
>CALSCR010000578.1:52064-75532 GCA_943704495.1 Pigoraptor chileana
GTCGTCATATTTGATGGCCAGTTGTCGCCATTCAGCGTCGCCGTTCCCTGCACAAATACCGCCGAGTTCCCATCATACGTCGATGCAATATCATCAATCGAATACGTGTCTCGCGCCTGAACCAGCGCCTGTCCGCTGTTCCGCACGACTAGCGACGCATATCGCACGGTTGACAGCGGAAGAGGCGTCGATGCTTTGGCGATCGGATCAATCCACACGAACGGCGCCGGCGTCAGTTTGTTGTTGTCCACAATGAGAACACCAAGCCCTCTCCTATCAGACTTGTCCAACATGAATACCGTCCCTGCACCGGCCGCGTTGGACAGACTGCCAAATGAGCCCGTTCCTCCGTACGCAGTGACAGCGCCAGTGAATCCGGCGATGGATGAGTAGTACAGCGCAACACGACCACCGCCGCCACCGCCGCCATAGTAAGTTGCGCCACCGCCGTTTGCCGAAAAGGTACCGTTGCCAGTGAGTGCCCCAACATCGATCCACAGAGACCCGCCGCTGCAAAAGGTATCAGGCCAGGTATAATGAAATGATGAGTGCTAAAAAAACGAGTGTTTAAAAATGACGACAGAAGGTCTGGATCCAAATAGCAAAACACCAGCTTAAACAGAACCGACCTTCCTCCCTGCGTAACACAGGTATTGCTGTCCGCAGTGCCGCCATTTGCACTCAAAAGCCCTTGATGTTTAAATGATGTCGTGACCGTAAGCTTCAGCGCCCCACCGCCCGCGGCATTACAAATGTCTCGCAAATCATTGCTGGAAGACCCGCCCGTGCCCAGCCCAGTGGGACCATATGCGTCGCCGTATATGGCTCCAGGTGGGCTGTTGTCTCGGTTGTTCGCCCAGTCTTGCGACCCAAAGCCGCCATGTGATGGGCCCTGCTGGAACGATGCGAGCTTGCCCGCAGCGCCAGGCCCTCCGACAAAATATCCCTGCTGGTTGAGCGACAGTCGCGCCCCAGGACCAATCGACATCGTGTCCACAGTCAGCGTTACGTACCCCCCATACGGCGCCTGGAGAGTGAGTCCGTTGGATATGGTGACAAGTGCATACGGCAACAGCGCGATCGAATCGAACGCATACGTGAGATTGGCGACATTGCCCGCATATCCATCCAGGAATGCGGTCACACCGCCGCAGAAGGAGAGTGTCTTGCAGTCAGGCATCGTCCCATAATGCTTAAACGAGCTGCACAAGGACATATCTGCGGCCGTTTGAATGGAGCCATAGTTGACGAGCGGAGCTGTCGTCATCAGCGATGACAAAACTGTTCGAAGGATGCCGGATTTAAAGACATACGTCGTCATATTTGATGGCCAGTTGTCGCCATTCAGCGTCGCCGTTCCCTGCACAAATACCGCCGAGTTCCCATCATACGTCGATGCAATATCATCAATCGAATACGTGTCTCGCGCCTGAACCAGCGCCTGTCCGCTGTTCCGCACGACTAGCGACGCATATCGCACGGTTGACAGCGGAAGAGGCGTCGACGCTTTGGCGATCGGATCCAGCCACACGAACGGCGCCGGCGTCAGTTTGTTGTTGTCCACAATGAGAACACCAAGCCCTCTCTTATCAGACTTGTTCACCGTGAAAACCGTCCCTGCACCGGCCGCGTTGGACAGACTGCCAAATGAGCCCGTTCCTCCGTACGCAGTGACAGCGCCAGTGAATCCGGCGATGGATGAGTAGTACAGCGCAACACGACCACCGCCGCCACCGCCGCCATAGTAAGTTGCGCCACCGCCGTTTGCCGAAATGGTACCGTTGCCAGTGAGTGCCCCAACATCGATCCACAGAGACCCGCCGCTGCAAAAGGTATCAGGCCAGGTATAATGAAATGATGAGTGCTAAAAAAACGAGTGTTTAAAAATGACGACAGAAGGTCTGGATCCAAATAGCAAAACACCAGCTTAAACAGAACCGACCTTCCTCCCTGCGTAACACAGGTATTGCTGTCCGCAGTGCCGCCATTTGCACTCAAAAGCCCTTGATGTTTAAATGATGTCGTGACCGTAAGCTTCAGCGCCCCACCGCCCGCGGCATTACAAATGTCTCGCAAATCATTGCTGGAAGACCCGCCCGTGCCCAGCCCAGTGGGACCATATGCGTCGCCGTATATGGCTCCAGGTGGGCTGTTGTCTCGGTTGTTCGCCCAGTCTTGCGACCCAAAGCCGCCATGTGATGGGCCCTGCTGGAACGATGCGAGCTTGCCCGCAGCGCCAGGCCCTCCGACAAAATATCCCTGCTGGTTGAGCGACATGCGAGCGTGAGGTGCGATCGAAAGTCGGTCCACAAGAAGAGACACCACACCGCCATACTGTGCTTGCGGCGTAATTCCGTTGGAGATTGTCACTAGCGACCACGGCATGAGCGAAATGGACTCGAAGACGAAAGAGAGGTTTCCAAGATTGCCTGCAAAACCGTGCAGGAAAACAGTCGTCGATGGACAAACAGTAATATTCGACGTATCGGGCAGGGCCCCGTAGTTGTTGAACGCGGCACACAAAGTCAATTGCCCCGCGTTTGTAATTTGGCCATAGTTTGAGACCGTTCCAGTGAGGTTCAGCACCCCTGTGCCTGAGGCGACGTTCATGGTTCCGCTTGACAGCACCGTCACCGTGAGGGGGGCGGGCCAGGCGTCGCCATCCACGTCCAGTACGCCGTCGACGAGGATCCCCGAGCCGTCGCTCACTGCCCTTGAGCTCAGCAAGCTCACGTTGTATCCCGGGGGAATCATCAATGATCCACCATGACGGAGAATGAGCGTATCATACGTGTGTTCAAATGCGCCACCAGCAGGTGCAGCCAGCGGAATGCCAGTTAGGAAAGAGTCGATTGTTCCCGCCGTGAGATTATCGTTGTCGATGATCAACCGACTATTGCCGTCCGCCGAAAGAAATACGGTACCAGGGCCACCAGCCAAAGACTTCCCAACGCCGGTTCCACCTGTGGGACGGTTATGATGATGCACAGACGCATAATGTGAGAAAAAGTGGGCAACAACATTGAATATGCATACATATCGAATGCATAAGCAAAGGGGCAAAAATGCACAGAGTAACGCACCGCGAGCTCGAAGGGTTCCCACGAAATCGGTTGCGATATCGGCGTTGAGTGAGACGCGGCCACCCCCACCAGCACCCCCATAATATGTTCCAGAGCCGCCATCGCAACGAACAACGCCACCTCCACTTATCCGCGCTGCGCTTATGTGAATAGAGCCACCGCTTCCACCCGCAACAGGACACGAGTTGAAGTCGCCACCTAATCCGTTGGCGCTGATCACACCGTCGATTCGGATGCTATCAGACACGATCAGGCGAATGACACCCCCACCCGCCGAGTTGCACAACGGTGACAGCGATGCGCTTGGATTGCCTCCACTTCCAAAGGACGAGGGACGGAAGGGATCACCATGTGGAAGAGCAACAGTCCGCTGAGAGCGACCAGCCTGCGCCTCCTGCGAGCCGTACCCGCCGTGGGAGGCTCCACAGATGGGCGTGTCCTTGAAGCCATTTGATCCTTCACCCATGGAGAAGTAGCCCTGGCCATCTGCATCCACAATGGCGCCGTTCTCCACCGTCATTGTTTCGACTGCAATTGTGGAAACATACCCTGTAACGGCCGAGGGTGTTCCGAGTCCGTTTTGAAGAGTGAGGCGTCCGCCTGCCAGCACTTCTATGCGGTATGTTGTGAAAGACCCAACAGGTGTTGCGCGACGCCGACTGAATGAAACTTCGGTCACTGCACTACCGCCGGCCAGGAGCACGCGGGAGTTATTGCAAACGGTCAGGCCGCCATTAAGGCCATAAATTTGCCCGCGATGTTCGAGGTAGGGCCCGCAGGCGGTGATGGTGGCCGCAATGACGCTGCCCAGAAAATATGCCGACCCGCGTGTGTAGAGGTCGCCGTAATTATTCACGGTCGACTGCTGCATGGCATACATGCTCATCCCGAATGGCCAAAAGTTGGGCGTATATAAGTCGACAATGCCGAGCACGTGGATTGCTGAGCCAGCACTTGCATCGAATTGGGTGGGCGACACGGTAATAATGTTCTGTTTGGGGACGACGAGGTGGCTGCCGTTGCGAACTTGAACGGACGAAAACTTCCAAGTGAACGAGGTACCCAAAGGAACAGTCCCAGCAAACGACGGCAAGTACACACCAAGTGCTCCAAATGCGCCCGCACCCCTGTTGTTATTGTCCACAATAAGAACGCCGGTTTCTTTAGGGGTGGCGGTGTTCCACAGATAAACAGTGCCTGCGGCGGCTGCGTACCACTTTGTCGAGTCGGTACTCCTTGTGATTCCACCGTACGCGCGTATCGTCCCCGAAAACGAATTGACACCATAGAACACTGCAATGCGGCCTCCCGCACCACCCCCGCCATTGAAACCGGAGTCACCGCCATTTGCGGAAATTATGCCTTTGCCGGAGAGTGCAGCGGCCTCGATCCACACGCTCCCACCAGCACCGCCACCTCCACTGCACAGCACAGCATCCACGGACAAGGCATCCGCAGAAACGTCACCATCGATACGAGCCGAGCCTGACACATTGAGGTAGACGGCGCCACCACCTGTGCCTGCACAGGCAGTGCGCCGGTCATTGGCATTACCGCGCCCGCACCCCGCGGCAACGGGCTTGAACACGTTCCCATACGGCTGCCCGGGTGCTCCATTTGCGATGCTCGCATCCTGCCCGCCTGTGCTTCCAAAGCCTCCGTGCCCCGCCCCCAGCCATGTGGATTGTACGGAACGTCTATCCAGTCCACACGAAACGTCGTATCCGAGACCAGTTGCTGAGATGGAGCCTCCGGATTCGACAGAGAGCTGCACTGCTCGGATTTCCACAGATGCGAACGTGCCGTCACTTAGCTTCGCATCGATAAAGAGAGTTCCTTGGATTAATAATGTTCCAAAGCTGTAAGGGGATCCTGTTGTGTTCAGTGTGCACGATTGCCCACTGGCGATGGTAAGGTCGCCACTCGCAGGACACGGTGCTGCAGCAAGCACAAAGTGGATTTAGTGACCAATCAGCGTCGATTCACAAGGATCTTGTCTCATTCCAACATAGACCAAAAAATAAAGAGAGTACGGCATACCTGCAGAAGTAAAAGAGACAAGCAAAAGCCCTATTAAAAGTGTCGCGGAGAATACCAATCGACGTGTGCGGTGTTGTCGCTCCATTTTTTCAAACACCGGTCAGCATTTCTAGGGTTGAGCTCATCAATAATAACAATAGAAAACGTTGTTTTTCAGAGCAAATCAAGTCTAAAAAAAAATCTCTGAAGTTTAAAGTGGATGTCCAATTAAACTGTGTCGGTAACACACAGAATAGTAGTTGAAAGCTTTCATCCACTCCGAGACGACACAAGGTCAATTGGAAGCGATCTATGACTTCCTGTGAGAGTGTGCATGTGTGCATGTAGGTAGGGATGCGCGCTTGCGTGTGTATGTGTGTGTGTGTATCTGCGTGTAGCACATGTGTTCGTGCGTGCGTGCGTGCATGTGTCGCGGATCAATGAGCGGGCATGCGGCGCCACAATAGTTACATCCCGACCACCAAAAGGGAGTGGAGATTGTCCGACACCGGACTAATGTGCATGACTGAATTGGGGAGGCACGGGTCACTCACTATGGAAATGTATTGGCGTGTGGCTGTGCGGACACAATTTCCTATTTGGTATTTGGTTGCTATATATGGACAATATATAATTGCCTTTTGTGGACTGGATGCCGAGTGACCGGCAGGCATGTGCCTCTCAGTTTGCGCATGCATCAAGGGTGCGACAACGGAAAGCAACGAGCTTGCCGCACACAGCGATGGGCCCAAGACAGGCAAATTTGATCTCGATGGTGATACGGAGCAATTGCTCAAAGCACTTGGAGGATCGTCAAAAACCAGTCGCACCTGCCGATGGTAGCCCATTCTTTCGCACGGAAGGCACGTGCGGCCACAGGCGGTTGCCAAAATGTCGCTTCCGTCGGAACGATTCAATCGCGTCATTGCTCAGATGGCACTGATATCAAGGGAGTGAGCACTCGTCGTTGCACGAGAATACCCGAATCTAGACTTTGATTATTACCAATCCGGCCGGCAGCCAACTCTTCCGTGAGACTGCTCTACTAGGTGCTCGTTGACATTTCAGATGGATCGTAAAATATCATCGGGGTTCAGTGCGGGTAATCACCCGATAGGTGCGCTCTAACCACCGGCGCCCTCAAGTGAGTCAATATTGTAGTGATAGCGTCACTGGGCACTAGCACTGAGAGCACCATTAGCAATGTGGTGGGCGCACTTTATGTCTTTCAAATGTAATGCGCAGATGCAATTGTCAGTGAACCCATATTATGTGGGCACTGGTGATTTGCGCATTGGCTCATAGCGATTCCTTCCTCAGGAAGCGCTCAAAGAATGCCAACGACTGAATGGGCTTGTAATAGGGAACCATGTGTCCAGCACCTGCGACAGCAAAAGTAGCAACAGTAGATCAGCATCATCAACATCCATCAACAAATGAAGTAAGATTTGAGTGCTGAACATTGTAGAGCGTAAACGCTTGATCGCGCAATTGATAGCCGGAAGCATGAATGAATGACATCGGTATTGCAAAGACGAACAGAAGGCCATTGCGTGAAGACTTACCCTTGATTGTCGCATAGGTGAGGTGCTCGTACTCCTGAGTGAATCCGGCGACCTGTCCATCAACCACCCACGGCCGCCACTCGCTCTTGGGCGACAAATCAAGGGCATCTATCCAGGCCTCAGTACCGGTGTGGGGCACGCTCAAGTCTTGGTCGCCTGCAATGCAAATCAATAACGCATGAGCACTGGTACAGCTCCGCAAAGGCCGCATCGAGACGCAGGGTTTGTGCGAAAAATAAAACAAGAACCAGCCATACCCACAAACACGCGCACAAAAGATGAAACCTACCACTGAAGATGAGCGCGCGAATGCCGTTGGAAGTAAGCTCTGCGTGGATTGGAATCATCGAGAGCTTGTACAGATCGCTCGAGTAGTTGAGCTTGTCGCTGCACATTGCCCACTGCCCAATGTTTGACACGGGCGCCGCATGGACGGCACTCCGCACTGATGCAGCGTTCATGTACGACACGAGGCGGGCAGAGTCAATGCACGGCGGCGTGCCACGGAGGCGGCTGGCGGCGAGCGGAGCAAACACAGGATTTGTTGTCTGCGCCGTCTGCTGGAATTGATCCCACAAAACATTGTACACGCACAACCCCGACGCGATCGAGTCGGCGTGTGCGGTGAGGCTGCGGCACGCAGGCGACGGGTGCGAATACGAGCCGTGGCATGCGTGGTCGATCTTCTCATAGAGCTCATTCCCAATGATGCTGACGTGATCAAGAGGACACAAGCATAAGGGATTTAGCTTCAATGCGGATGCTTGAAAACGCATGTAAATAGTACAAGTTACAGCCAACAGAGAACACGCATACATGCCACACATACCTGTGGCCGTGGAGGAAAGTATATGCGGCCTCGCTGTCAAGCTCCATGTCAGAGCAGCCGTTGCCGACAAAGTATCCCTGGAGATTGATTTGAGTGGCACTGCCAGCCTTGTTTCCGTGGAGAACCTCACGCGAAAGAGTGGGCACATACACGCCTACATGTAATAAGATAATGTTGACATTGTGTGAGCGTGAAAGTGTGTGTGTGTGTACACGCAGTTGGGTGACAAAGTACATGGATAAATGACTGGCCGCTAAGTCGTCTGTCGCACATTGGAATACACGAATAGGCTGCACATACCAGCGTAAGACTCTCCCGAGATGTAGAAATCGTTGGCCAAATATTGCGGGTACTTTGCAAAGAATGCGAGAAGCGCTCCGTAGTTATCGCGGGCTGCAAACGGGCGGATGGACACAAGCACAGACCATAAAAGGGGGGGAGGGGGTCAGTCCACGTCACAGCGTCACACGATCACGCACTCTGCAGAGAAGGAGTTGAGGCTCCTGGTACAGTAATGTCAAACGCCGGACGTACCAGTTGCGGAGTCGCTTGTGTTGTAATCCGCCTTGTTGCCCGAGTAAGACAGTCCAACACCCGCTGGAGCCTCCAAGTAGAGCACATTCGCAACCTGAGCGCGTGCGCGCGTGATATTCCAGGGGGGTTAGTCAGAGGTTACTTCGAAATACAACTGAATCGACTCATTACAGTGGACTATTGCAACGACGTACACGATTGGTCTGGAACGTGGGCTCACCTGCGACCAGGCATATGGATTCACATCGAGCTGTTGATTGTCACCGTCGGGGCCGTCGAGAAAGCGAAATGGTCCATTTTCATAGAAGACTGCATTCATTGAGCAAAGAAAATGAATTGTGATTACATAAGCAGCTGCGTAGTTTCCATATGCAATTCAGCAGTTCACAACTGACTGAATACTTACGCCCGTACAGCGAGCTGCAGCCGGGACCACCGTTGAGCCAAAGCACCTATTGAGAGAGATGCAGTAGAAGTTAAGGTATAAGTACTTGGTACTTGTTGGGACTCAAAGCAGAATAGAAACTTTCAGCAGACCACAAGGAATGTTTGAGCGCGTGTGTTTACTTCTGCAAGACTCTGTGTATGCATGTCGCATGGCTCTTTTTCTGGAATGTGCACGATGTTCACATGGGCAGACTGAAGAAATACAACACACTCACCAAAGGATCGCTCGTGGCATTGTTGGCCGACTCGACAAACCAGTAGAAAAGCTGTTTATCGCCCGTGGAGCTGCATAACGACAAAATCAGCCAGCCCATCAGATACGAGCACACTTAGTCAATTGTTCACATTCGTCTGATTTGAGCGAGACTTACTCTGTGGATAGATATCCTGCATAATGCGAAATCTTTTGCGCAGCAGTGGACAGCCCTGGCAGTCCACCTACGCGGTCCGCATCTGCACCAGTCCCCAGAGGGCTCGCACTTGCAATCCCAGCGAGGACAAGGACGGCCACAGCCAACATCAGCGACTTGACAGCCATTTTCATATTCCAAAAGCGTCGTCGAACTCACTTCTTCTGCTCAGTTCACAGGTGAGCCTTTGCTTATTTATTCCATTGCGCGTGTAAAGTGTTTGACGGCCGTGTCCCCAAAGCGCAACTGAGTGCTGAGCCCCCATAGGGTTAGTGTCGGTTTGTGTGTCATAATTGGGGTCACACGGCAACGTAACAGGCCGTCTCCACCAATAGCGTTGTGGCTGCATTGATTACATCGTCATGCAGTCATGCTGACATCACATACGTAATGACGCACTTATACGTATGCGTCATCCTTGCGTCAGTCTCCTTCCGAGCCCATGACGTCAGACGATGTCACCACACTGCAGTCAACTCACTGGTCGAAGTGAACTCAAGTGCACACGCAGTTCATGAGAATGCCACACACTTTCGCAAACATATATTATCACTTTTCCCGTTACTCCAATCTGCAGTGTATTTGACTGGTTGTATCAAGCTTGTGCGTTTTATATTCGAACGAGGTAGTCTCAGCTATGTCACTTCGGTTCGCGTCCTCGCTGGCAAGGCCGTATGCCCGCGCGATCCTCGCAACTACCGTGCGAAATGTATGTAATTGACTGCCTCTATTGTGCTTTTCTCTCTATGCCTTTAAGCCGTTTTCAAGTGTGGCGTCATTTTCTACTATGGAAAATGGCCTTCTGCAATGATGGGCTTAGACTTCAGTCAGAGAAGATATAACAAATGCGAAATTTGTGTTGCGGCATTGAGCAGGGCGGAGTGCTTCCGCGTGTCGCTGGCAGCGGCCACCGCGCAGCCCTTGTGACGCCCGCTTCACTGCAGGTTGCAGAGTACCACGCCGGTCGCCGCCATAAGAAGCCCATCAATACTGTGAGTGGTCACGTGCGTCTGGTTGTGCTCCACTTGCATTCTGCAGTGCCCCATTTAGAGAATGCAATGCCAATAATAATAATCTGGTGTCGAACACACATGCTGCAGATCATCAATTTTGTGCCGCAGCAAGAAGCATGGGTGATTGAGCGCTTTGGTAAGTTTCACCGCGTGCTTGAGCCCGGTGTTAATATACTCCTCCCTATCATCGACGACATCAAGTACGTCCACAGCCTCAAAGAACTCGCACTGGACATCCCTTCGCAGTCTGCCATCACGCAAGGTTAGTGCGCGATGTGCACGCTGCTGTTTTCAAACTATGTGCATTTGATTCACTTGAGATGCCTTCTGGGCTTGAGTTAAATTGCTGCATTTGATCGCGCAGACAATGTCACTCTCCATCTCGATGGCGTTCTCTATCTCAAAGTGGAGGATCCAAAGCAGGTACGCTCACATTCTCTTGTTGTTATGACCTGTAGATGTACCCAAATTCATCACAACTGTTCGTGATCGTCCATCGCCTTGTTCTTTTCTCCCAGGCTTCATACGGGGTGGAAGATCCCGAGTATGCTGTTAAGCAGCTCGCGCAAACCACGATGCGTTCCGAGATCGGCAAAATGCGTCTTGATGACGTGTTCAGAGAGCGTGCGAGTCTCAATCTGCACATTGTCGATGCCATAAACTCTGCGGCGGCCGTGTGGGGCATCCGGTGTCTCCGCTACGAAATCCGTCTGTATTCGATTGCTTTTCTCCTTGCATATGCATTTATACAACCTCCTCTGCAATTGGTGTTGTTAGAACATATCTCTTATCAGTGCCCTCACGAATTTTCGCCCTGATTTGACTGTGTTGTTAATCGTACACAAACCGATTTTCTTTCCAATAGGTGACATCCAGCTCCCCGACAAGGTTGTTGAGTCCATGCAGACGCAGGTTGCCGCCGAACGCAAAAAGCGCGCTGCTATCTTGGAATCGGAAGGTACGTGCCGTCTTTTGCGGCTGCTCTCGGATTCAGTTGGTCTCAATTATTATCCTACATTTTCTTTGTGTGTGTGCTATTTATTCCAAGTGCGCGAATGTGTGATGCGTAGGCGATGTCTGAGTACGTTTGGTGGTACTTGCATTTTGTAACCCTGCATGCATGCTTGTGTCTGTCCGTGGTGGTGTGCAGGTGCAAGGGAGTCGGCTGTCAACATAGCCGAGGGTAACAAGACGGCACAGATCCTCGCATCTGAGGCACGCAAGGAGGAGCAGGTTAACATCGCAAACGGTAAGGCCTCTGGTTTCTTTTTCTCCACTCAAAGGGGCACTTCTTTTCTCCCCGTGACAGGACCTCTGTCATTCATACGTGTGTTAAGGCCGTTGCTTCATTCTCTGCTGTGTTGTTATTTCGTATTGCAGGCGAGGCACAGGCCATCATCGCCAGGGCAGAGGCCACTGCGCAGTCTATTGAACGGATCGCCAAGGCCATCGCATCGAATGGAGGCAAGGACGCCGTTTCCATGACGGTTGCTGAGCAGTATGTCGAGGTAAGAACTTGTATCTAATTTTTAAAACGACATGTCTGTGTGCGTGTATGTGTGTATGCGTGTGAACATATGTCCTCACTCGCCCCCAATGGTGCGAAGGAAGCCGGTTGTTGTTCTGACGGCGACGAGTATTGTTGTCACTTCCGTCTGTTTGCGGATGCTGTCACGCTAACAAATTGCAATCTGTCTCGCAACCCAGGCCTTTTCCAAGTTGGCCAAGACTGGAACCACTATTCTTCTCCCTGCACACACAAACGACGCCGGATCTATGGTTGCTCAGGTGAGTGTTTTGTTCGCTTGTGGTGCACTCATGGATCGACGAGACAGCCTTTTTCTTGTAGCTCATGTTCGAATGCTTCCTTCAACATTCAGGCCATGTCTATTTTCGACACTGTCCGCCGCCAGTCGCCGCACGCTGAGGGCAAGGTCGCTGATGCTGTCGGAAAGATTGCGGATAAGTCCCATTAAGGGCTAAATTGCTTGAAAAAATGACGAATAGCATTGATGCCGTCAAATACATTTTGTATTTTTGAAACGGTGAGGCAGGCGCAATTCATCACGACTATAGACAGAGGGTCATGGCAAACAGATGGAGACTTCAAAAGGAGGAAAACACGACGCACGCGCGACGCAAATCACAGGCAGCAGACGGGAACAGAAAGAGGAAGGGACGGCACAGGCATAGACGCAATAAAAGGCAGATGTTGGAGGAAAGTATTGGGAAGCGGATAGGGTGTTCACTTCTTTCCGGCAACGCCAAACTCCTTTCGCTCCTCCTCCTCGGTGGTGGCATACACGACGCTTCCTTCCTTCAACAGCGCAGTCGATGTGATGATGGCCTCGTACACTGCATCGCGCACTTGTGAGATCTCCACCTTGAGGGCGTCAGAGGCCATGCGGATAATGTCCCGCACGTCAGTGTCGGGGCGCACCGGTACAAAATGGCCTCCACGGCGCATCCCGAGCCTCCTGACGACAATACCAAAGGGAAGATTCGGCACCGCAGCGACGGGAGGGCGGGCGGGCGTGAACGAGCCACCGCCAGGGTTGTACTGTGGGATTACTCCCATCATCTGCTGTGCGGCGGCAAGTGGATGGGGACTCGGCTTCTCATCGCCCTTAGCTTTGTTGGCAATCTTCTCGCGGAGGCGGAAGCGCACGCGCTGAACATCGGCGACAGTGTCAAAAAAGGCCTTGAAGCGCGATTTTTCCTTCTTGCGCGCAAACTCAAGCAGCTTGATGACCCCCTGCGTCTCCAAGGTGACCATCTCACGGCCATTGACGTCGCGGCGGTGGAAGTCCTCTTCGCTCAGCTTGGACATATTGTCGCCCTTGATGCCGGCGGCGCGGAAAATATCCGACCGGGGCCATTCGACAATGTTGCCGTGTGCTTGGTGCTGGATGCGACGGACGGGCATGATGCGCTTGAACACATTGTAGTACTCGAAGCGAGCGACGCTGTACCCCGCGCGTTCAAGTATGTCAGTCTCGGGTGCCTCGTCAAGCCCGAGGTCGCTGACGTGAATCTTGGAGAGATATCCAATGTTGTGAGCCTCCATCAGCTTGCGCTTCCGCGTGGGAGCGGCGGGCTGTGCAGGCTGCTGCTGCACTGCGGCGACAGCGGCGGCGTCGGCGCTGGCGGGAATTTCTGCCATCAGTGTGGATGCCCCACCGAGTGGCTGCGCATTGACGACGTCCATGATTGTGTTGCCTCTTATTAATTGAAATCAACGTTGACAAGAACATACGCAACTTTCTTAAATAATGAATTTAGTTTGGTTTCACCTGCAAATATGTGGAAAGAGAAGGATGCAGCAGGGGATGACGGCGAAAGAGACAGAGACAGACACAGCGAGACTACTCGGGAAGCTCTCGTCAGCGTTCCCACCACAAAACGGCGGCATAGACATACTTTTAAATAAAAAAAATTATTCTTCCATTATTTCTGCAGTCACAAATCCAACAAAATAAATTTTCTTGTGTATGGGTAATGTACCCGATACCTTTTGCTAATGAGCTAATATTTTTCTGTATGATTCTGCGCATTGCTTGCGTGAGCCTTTTTTAGGCACTGTTTGAATTGGAGGCAGTCCCATACATTCCCATACATAAGAAATTCACGCGCCGCAACATTGCTTTATCCAGTAGTCAAGGCAGGCAATACATAAGCCCCATACAAACGCCGGCGCCAAATTCGATGCTCATTGCTTTATCGAGTAGTCGTGCGATCCATTGCCAGCGCAGCCGTCCCATACAAATGCCCATACTGAAAATGAAGACTTAGGCGCATTCCTTTTTTGGGTTGCCCGTCACATTGTGCCGGAGATATTTTCGACAGCGCCGTTTCATACATATTGTATATCTAACAGGGCTCATAAATCAGTTATTCGAGGCGAACAGCAATTGGATGCCACTTCCTAATTTGGACGAATACACCCCCACCCTTGCCAATCTAAAAATAACATTTTGCCACGTGACAGTCGTCCCAGAGCAATTGTGCCCCAATTAGGAAAAGTGCGCCACGGCTTGATTAGGACATCTGGAAGGTTCAAATGTTGCTATCTTTAGTGCCTATGTGTTCAGATTGGTAAGTCGACAACTCCTGTGGCTATATACGAATGTCTGGATCGTACGCGTGTTACCCTCCGAAGGCGTCATGTCACCTTCAGCCGTGTATTATTAAATGCTCTGTTTAAAGAATATTAAAGGTGGGAGTAAAAGTTCCTGTATTTACAGGTTGCAGCCCCATTCAGCGCCCCAGAGTCCGTTGCAAAGCTTCGTACCACGACATCGTGTCCACAACATTATCAAATTTAACTGTGATAAAATATTTGTTCAGGACGACGAGGCTCATCGTAAAGGCGTCGGATCCACATGCTGAGAGGGGACCCACGAGCGACGAGAGCGAAATCCGAAGGACCTCATCATCCACAATTTTGCAATCCTGACTTGAATCGACAGGGGAAATGGAGAAGTCACCTTCTTCGATGGAAACGAAGCATGGCACGAAGTCTGCCGAGAGCAGAGGGCCCAGATTAGAGCCGCCGCATTCAAACACCTTGCATTCACACTTTGTCTGCAGGCGCAAGCCCGTTCCATCTGCTTGACCATCATCGCCCGCACCAAGCAGCGCGCCATTGCTCTTTGAGCGACGAGCGAGAAATGCTTCGTCTCCGGCAGCCATCGACTTGGCAATGTTGTCCAGGTTTACGAGCACCTGCGAGAACGAGGGGCGCCTCTCAGAGATATGGTCCCAGCACGCCTTTGTCAGCACCGCAAAGGGGACGGAACAATCCTCGCCAAACGAGAGCCGCAGTTCACCATCGGCCACACGCCGCGCCAATTCCTCGGCCTCAATGCCCTCTCCCACCACGACATCCTCGTAGGGCGGGCAGGCATAAAACGTTTCCCACATGATGATCGCGCTGCGGAGAGACAGTGCATACCAGGGACAGGGAACAGTAAGAATGATGTCAACACGGAACTACCGATGCAATGAATAATGCGCTATCCACATTGAGCAATGCACGTGATCGTCCCCTCATTAGCGATTCGT
Source organism: Pigoraptor chileana (assembly GCA_943704495.1). Taxonomy (NCBI): domain Eukaryota; class Filasterea; order Ministeriida; family Capsasporidae; genus Pigoraptor; species Pigoraptor chileana. The sequence goes on from CALSCR010000578.1 coordinate 67,029, forward strand.
TGTCAATGCGCCATATTCACTTACAAGCTAAAGACATCGCTCGCCGGGACATACGGGCCGCACACGCGGTAAACTTCGGGCGCCATGTACAAATACGTGCCAAGTTGCTCAGTACCCGCCGCGCGGTTCTTCAAAAGTGAGAGCCCAAAGTCAGCCCTGCCGCCATTGGATCCCAGGAAAAGAGTGGGCGAAAACAATAACGCGATAGTAAGAAGGGATAACTGCAAACAACCTAAAAAAAACTAAAAAGGCGCGCAACTTCAAGGGCTCCAAAAATAAAAGCCAGGGGAGTCTTCTATACCTCTGATAATTGCGAAATAGTGAGCAGAACAGAAACGTACACTTTGAGGACCATATTCTGGTCAAGAAGCAAATTCGCCGTCTTGAGATCTCCATGCAGAAGGCCCGCTTCGTGCAGATACACCATGCCCCTGCGATGCCGACCGACAAAGGCGAAAGAAAGACAATGAGACAACATGCGCAAACGAATGCGCTCGCACAAGTGCAGGACAGGGGTCAAAACTGTTTACCGAGAAAGGCAATCGAGAACGGATGCCCTTACCTTGCTGCATCCGCCAGCATGCGAAGCTTCACAGCAAACTTAAGATTGACCTGCCGCTCAATCAGGAGGTCTCGCAATGAGCCATTTGCCATATACTCGGTTATCAAGGCCATTGGTTCCTCACACGATCCTGAATTGTGTATCGTTGTTGATTCCCGTTAGAACAAAATAACACTGACAGATAGCAAAAGCGTAACGTAGCCAGAGAAAAACATCGCCTGTTGTAAGGACATTACACACACACACGCATACACACATATTACTCACCCATGAAAAGCAGAACATTCGGGTGACGCAGGGAGCACATGACGTCGATTTCGGCAAGAAACGCTTGCTGCGGAGTGGTCGATGATGCCGATTCCTTGCTGGAGAGCATTGACAGCTGCTCAGTATGCAATGCCATCGACGATAACAGAGTATGAAGGTAGTGAGTACGCAATGTCATCGATCACAACAAAGTATGAAGATGGTGAGTAAGCGACCCCATTTCATGTCGCAACACAACGTGAACTAAACTTATGAACGATCTTCAGCGACTCATACAAAGGGCATTATGCTACTCTACATCTACTCCCATCAGCTGCCAAAATCTTCGTGCATCACCCTCCCACCTGTGCCTGCATCGTGCGCACAATTGAACCCTTGCGAGCATTCGATTTGCGCCGCTCCTGCTCCTCCGTCACAACATCCCAGCGAATCTTCTTGATGGCAACCTCCGTATTTCTGCGGTATAAAAGCAGGATGAAATTGCTTCATTGCGTTAGACACATGCGTTTCTACAAGAGCAATTACCACAAAGGCGTTGCGTTGAAGTGGGACCGAGCGACAAGGAATGAAGCCGCAATTTAGCTTGAAATGATATGTGGCGAACTCACCGAAATGTGCCCCTGAATACCTGGACTCCGCAGAGAGGGTGTATTGGCAAGAGAGAGAAATGAGCACAGGGAGCACACGCGCACAGACCAACTCTCTCCAAACACGAACGCACAGACTGAAAGACAGACACAGACACACACACGGACACACACTACACTACGGCTTACACGAAACCCCGGCACAGCACAATCACGAGCGCATGGATTCTTCCAATATACTGCAGCGCACAGTCTCGGATTGCCCACCTCTCCGTATGCTCCGATGCCAATACGATCAAGTACGACGATCTCAGCGAAGTCGATCACGTGTCTCCGCTGCCGAGTCCCCACCTTAATGGCCATCTTCTTCTGCCCCAGCACTATGAAAAACGCAATAACAACAGCGACGATTACCGCACCCGTCACACTGACAACTGGGCCCACGATGCGAGCAATATTGGTGCTTGAGCTGGAGCTCGCGGCCTCTGCGCACGTCAGCCCCTGCCAGTCGGGACTGCACTGACACACGCCGACGCGGAGTACCTTTGTGCACACTCCGTGCGCTGAGCACGCAGGCACACAGATTGCGTCGGTTGGCACCCGTGTGCTCCCCTGCCCCCACACAATGCGGGTATTGGCATCCAGCGACACGCGGTTCGAATCGACGGCATCGTAGTTGCCGACGGTCACCATGCCGTTCAGCCCTGGAGGATGATTGATGATGGCGTACTGCCCGAGGCGCTCGCCATCGGAAAATTTGACCGCGCCAGTTGTTCCCTCAAATGCAACACTGCAACACGAGAACCAAAGGGATTGAGTCAAACAAAAATGCAGTCAATGGAGCATCCCGCCCCAATACACACACCACCACCATAAGTAATCGCGATTGAAGCTGCAGCAGCAATACGTTGCTTCGAACACTATGTAGTATTGCCATAATCAGTCGAAACAACAACCACCACTTGGCTTACCTGTTCATAAGGGTATAGAGATCCGCAAAGTCCGCCGGGAGTGTCTTGTTTGCGTGGCGGAACTTCGACAGCGCTGCGGCGACCGTGACGACGGCATCGTACATGTACGGCTGGAAAGGGGAGTAGAGCTCACGGGCGGCGGGATCAAACTGTTGCATCTGCTGCGGGTGCGTCGCTTTGAAGGCCGTCATCTCGTCGAGCATGCGTTCGAGGGACGGACCGCTGCCAAAAAACGGAAGTGTGCCCAGAATGGCACCCTGAAAGTCAACCAGGCCTGCGATGTGCGGGTCGATGGAGATAAAAATAAAATGTGAAATTAGTTTGTTGTGCTTTCGAGCGCTGTCCTCCCGTACTGTGGTAACACACATGATTCTGCAGTACTTAAGGAGTGTGTCTGAAACGACAAAAACGAGACCGGAGTGATCAAAACACTACCGCCTCTCATTACTAACCGATTTCCGCAAACACCGTCCTATATATCCATCCGTCCGTGCCAATGTACACGTATTCGCTTGTTGCCATCCCCTGTGCCGCAAATTCATCGAGAATGGCCTTTGCAAGTTCCATGAAGCACACCACGAGAATAATCTTTGCCCCTGAAGCCTTGATGGCGAGCACCTGCGCGGTTGGATCTGCTGTGCGTGAAACCTGCTGCGACTGCACGACGGTCACATTCAGGCCCTCAGCTGCCTCTCGGAATTTGGCTATCAAAGGTTTCGCGTAGTCATCGTCAGCCCCAATTGTTGCAACGTTGTCCCATCCAAAAGATCGTACAACATATGCAAGTGCCTTCCCCTGCAGAGCGTCGGAAGGCACGGTGCGCATGAACGTCGGATACAACGAGCGATCTTGCAGCGCCGTGCTCGTCGAACTTGCCGATATCTGAACGACGCCGACCTTAGATAGGTAGAAGTTGGTGATCATAGATGCGGCAGACCAATCTGCCCCGATAACAACGTCAATATTGTCGTCGGTGTGGAATGAAATTGCCGAAAACAATGCCGTCTGCTGGTCGGAGGCCTCGTCCCTGCGTATTGCCTCCAACGTGATGTTCGACACCATCAGCGAGTTGATAAGGGCTGAGGACCGATTGTTGACCATGGCCACCACCATATCCGCAATATCGTTAAGCTCTTCGCCGTACGTATTGAAATTGGGGTCTGTGGAGGCCAGCGGATACAAAATACCGATCTTATAGTGTGAAGTTGTTGCGCTTGCCCGGCAGATGCACGCAAACGCAATCAGAAGTGCAAGCGCTGTCGGGCAATTCGCCGTCCAACTTGGACGTTGCTCCACCTTCATTTTCCTCAAAAAATGATGCGCGTAGCCGTGTTTCGGCGAAAGCGAGCTCTCCGTGTTGAGATTGCATGGGCGACAGACACAATATATACGTCCCAGGGCAAACATAAATTGTCGATGTCAACTGCTCATTTAAACTGCAAAAATAGAAAAAATTCCTGGAATTAAAAAAAACAAAAAAAAACAGTAACAGAAGACCTGAAGTAATCATCCTTTGAAAACGATGATTTGCCTTGTATGTCCAAATGGATTATCTCGGCGTCAATGACGAGAGTAGGAGTGGTAGTGGTTGCCATGAGTATGCCGGACTGTCGCTGTTTGGTATGCGTCGTACATATAACTGCCACCCCGGATGCGACTGGGTCTAGGTGGTTTAGTAGCACAATTGTCACGAAAAATGGGCAGTAAGTAGCTTATCACCCGCAGACTGCCTGGGATTGGTCGGCTCTGTTTGTAAACAAAGGAGGGTGCTTTGGTGGAACTGGCGCTGGTTGGGTGCGTTGGGCAATCGCCACATCAACACGCACCACGCAATGACAGGCAAAGAGACTCACTCTACCAAACGTGCGTTTCCTATTGTATTTCATTGTATTGCATCAATTGCACATGTCACGTGGCAAGCCAGCCGCTGCCATCAGTAAGGACAGCTCTCAAGCGGCTTTGCGCACTGCCCCAAGACCGACCTTCTTGGGCGGTGCGCGAGCCTTCTCTTCCCGCTGCGCCAGCTGCCGTTGCCTCCTCTCTTCCGCGCGCCGCCGCATATTCTCAGCCTTGTCACCCTCCCCAAGAGACTCATCGGCGCCGTTCTCGCCATCACCATCCCAGTCGCCCCATCCACTCGCAGCACTTGCCGTATGTCCACTGCTCGCACCCGGAACCGACACCTTCTTGATGCCCGCAGGTTGACCCGATGCGACGGGCGCAGCTGTCGAAGAGGGAAGCGAACTCTTGCCAGGTGGCTGTGTCTGCATCTGCTGCCCATCCCATCCCCAATCGCCATCCGCGCCGTTATTATCTTGCACATCCCAGCCGCCTGCTGCTGCCGGCGTGCTGACCGCTGCCGCCCAATTGATCGGTTCCGGAGCAGCTGTCGACGCGCGAAGGGAGGATGCCGCCTGTGAAGGTGCAGCTGCATTGGCCGACTTGCCCAGGCGCATACCTCCGCCTGACAATGAAGATGACGATGAGCGCTGAGACGATGGTACCGAAGCTGCTGCACTTGACGCAGCGAGTGACGGCGATCCCGTTGCCGCACTGCTCGCCAAGGAGGAATACGACGGCGGGGGCGCAGAGGCGACGGCTGACAGTCCGGACGACGGTCGCTGGGCGGTCGTAGTCGAGAGAGGCGCCGATGGTTTGGCGGGCTGAGACAGCGACTTGGCGGCCGTGAGTCCCGCAGCTGCCTTTGGTGTGTCCTCGAGCGGTTCTGCGTTCCACGACAGATTGCACATTGCCCAAAGTAATCAGAAATCGCAGGTTTAGATTGTGCGGTGGACAGAAAGACTGCAGGGATGGGTTGCGACAACAAACGAGACGAGATCCAATCAAACACAATCCCAGCAGTGAGCTGACCTCTACACAGCAGTACACTCACCCCACGCATCATTATCCCAGCCATCTTCCTGGCCCTTTGTCGACGCCGCAGGTACCTAACCACAGCACGTTCACAGTCAGTTAGGTTTTGGTTACTTACATCCCTCAGAAACTCGTACTCGCATACGCACGCACAAGGCACCCCACTCAAGCACACAAACCGCACACAGCACAGCACACACAATTACGCACCTGCATGCGTGCACTTGCCGCGGTCCCCTTCGAGTCCCATCCGTTGTCCCAGTCGCCACCATCCCACTCGTCTTCACCACGGCCTCCTTTCTGCGGACCATCGCCAGCACGCTCGAGTGCCTGAAACATCTCCGACTCCTGCTTTTGCGTCATGCTCGCCCGTGAAGATGCAGCCTGAGACGCAAACTGCGCCTTGTGTGCAGGAGGTGTGGCTTGTGCGGCGACATTGGCCATCACGGGTTGTGCCGCCGGTATCGAGCGCGCGTCCCCACTGATGCCTTGTGGGATAGACGCCGTCTCCCCACCTGCGCGACTTGCAATGAGCTTCTTTGCGACCGAATTGACGCTGCTATATGCCCACCCAGCCCAGCCCTGCGCATCTCCCCCAGACCCCTCTGCGCCAGTGCCGGCCGAAGACAGGGATGTGGCCGCTCCAGCGGCTTGTGCTCTTGAGGCTAACTCATTAGAAGCAGCATCAACCCGTGCGATGAAGCCACGAAGAGCAGAAAACACGTGTGCACGAACGTCTTTTTCCGGATCCAGCATCGCAGGACTCAAGGAGGGTACGATTTTGGTCGCAATGTCCTCTGGTGTGTAAAATTGTTGCGTGGCGACTGCATGCAAAAAAATAAATGAGGTATATAACAAGCCCATAAATAGATAATGGCAGATATGAAGCCCTTCCAGCCATCCATAGCCCAATAAGTGTGTAAAAGAGGGCAGATACCAATAATGGAATCGCGGTGGCCCAAGGAACAACACCCACCAAGCGACATGATGCCGGCAGAACGGGCCGGCGGAAACGGGTCTCGCAATGCCCGGAGGAAAGCCGGAATGAGAACCTTTTTGCGTGTCTGATTACAACGAGATGGGGCAAATGGTGGCCGAGATGAGCAAGCAGACAAGAAACAGCACAAAACAAGACGTAATATGCCTCAAAGCCACTCAAAAATGGAGCAAGAGGGTCCACGCAATGCTCGCAAAGTCGTGAAATGATGGAACCCACCACGTCGCTAAAGTGCTGCGCCACCTTTCCGAGGCATATCGTCGTATTTGTCCTGATGCCCGGCTCCTCGTCCATTTGCAACTTTGCAAAATTGCGGAGCAAGTGGTTGTTGATCGTGCGCTCAGACAGCTTCGGGGCGAGCACAAGCATTGACTTGATCGTCTGCTCGCGGAGGACAGGCGATGCGTCGGCAAACCCGTTCATGACCTGCGGAAACACCTGCTGGTCGACGACGGCGGGCTTCAGGTGCTCGCCGTACGAGTCGATGTGCTGCAGCAGCTGCATGCGGAGGGCGCGGTCCGTGCTTGAAAAGAGACGGACGACCACCGGCACAACCTTCTTCTCGTACTCCTCAGATGAAACCCACTTGGCTGCCTTCAGGAGGGATGTCAGCGCCTGTGAACCACCACTGCCATACTCGATGGCGCCCACGAGTAGCGGAAAGATCTTGTGGCGGCACGCATCCGGGGGAAACGAGTCCATGACGTCTGGGAGACGTCGGAAAAAGTCTGCCTTCTCACCGGGGTCTTTGATCTGGAGTTCCTCAAGAAAGAGGGACGTTTCGACAAACGGGTTACACAGAAAGCCACTCGGTTGCATCGCATCTTTCAGAAACTGCGCCGCGGAAGCCCTTGTGCGCGCATTGGCCGAAGTAAGATCCCGAAAGCGGGGAACAAGGGAGCGCGGTATGCGACCTGCATCCGCCAGCGCCTCGGCACGCTCCAGCTGCCCATTGAATGCCTCCCAGATCACAGTGCCAAGCCCCCACGAGTCTGCAGAGTGTGGTGGGTTGCGCTTGTCCATGCGGCCTTGTCGCGCAATCTCAGGTGGTCGATAGCGCACGTGCGCTGGGATGACGGCAAAGTCGCAGTCATCATCAGCGCCGACCAAGGCGTCGAAACCACCCAATTTCCACTCCCCACTTCCATCGACAAACACACTGGCGGAGCAGATGTCACCATGGATCAGCTTGCAGTCGCCGTTCACAAAACTGAGGGCCTTGGCGAGTTGGTGAAGACCCCACGCAATGGCAGCCTCCTGCCCAGCGTCTTCTCCCCCGTGCTGTCGCAGCGCAAGCATCAGCGGGCGCACGTGCTCGGTCACCATGTACATCATGTTCGGAAGCTCAACGCCATCGATGAATCTTAGTATGTTTGGATGCCGCATTGTTTTTAGTCTTCGAAAGGCGTTCCGTGCGGCTGCGAGCTTGTCGGCGCGTGACATCATGTCGAAAGCGAAAATAGTGACGGGAGTGCCGTCGGCCTTGGCAGTGCCATCATGGACAGCCCACAGTGCGTCGCCATCCCCCGGGACGCGCTCGCCGATGGCGTATGGGAACTCCTTAGTTTGGTTCTGTCCCATGGCGAAATTGCACGGGCGGGCAGTTGCGGGGTACACTAACTACCGCTTGCTTGCAAGTCCAGCGTCGTATTAAAATGGCGACGCGAGAGACAAGTCCTAAAATCTAGCAGGACATTCACATGAGACATGTATTCATGCGAGGGTTGCAGTTGAAGATAAATGTGGAAGCCTGCATCCGGCGTTACATGCTGTATCAACGGTCGCTGTGAACACACACGGTACGGTGCTAAGTTTTCCAGTCGGATTACGTGGCGGAAATTCTTTCTCAAGCCCAGGCACGTGACCTCATCCGGGAGACCCACCCCGGACGTTGTACTTTCCACATTTTCAACGAAATACGTGCAGTAGTACATTGTTGCTGAGCAGGCACCCCCCTTGCAACCGGGCCAAATAACGCCGGTGTCCATGCAATTTGTATTGGTTGCCATGCGCAAATAAATTTGTGCGACCAAGCGTCCAATCATCATTCGGGCATTTACGGCACTCGTCTTCAGTACCGCCCACTATGGACGGGGGTGAGTTCGATCCGACAGCCTGGCACACATAGCACTCAGCCAAGTGGGGTTGTCTGTCGGTGACTGGTTGCGAATCGTCGTCGTCGTGTGTGTGTGTGTGTGTGTGTGTGTGTGTGTGTGTGTGTGTGTGTGTGTGTGTGTGTGTGTGTG
>CALSCR010000580.1:0-14971 GCA_943704495.1 Pigoraptor chileana
ACACACACACACACACACACACACACACACACACACACACACACACACACACACACACACACACACACACACACAAACACACACACCGTCATACACAAAGTCACGCGTCACACTCACGAACTGACGTTGAAAGATGCGACTGAGCATTTACCCTTCTCCGGTTCTCTGCACGGAATATTCAAATGACAGGTCTCTTCAGGGCAAGCTACGCATCGGTCTTGCCGAACAGTCTGTGCTCGCAGCGCTTGCTCGAGCTGTTGTCCTTACTCCACCAAGCGGAGGTATGCACTCGTCAGCGGCACTTTGTCTTTTGTTGTTTCTTCTTGACCTCCTATTATCATAGGGCTTTCAATTTACGCTCTACTTTTCTGGTTGAACTTGTTACATTGCTCCGGTTGTTAGCCTTCCCTCTCCTCGTTCTCGATGCTCGCTCGTCCATGGATGACTCAGCATTCGCTGCTGCGCTGGATGCAGCCACTCTGATCATCAAGACCACGTACTGGTGAGATTCCTCAGAGTTTTCCTATAGCTAACCTAATCGGGAGCACCGCCCGGTTTTGAATTAATGTCAACGTTGGGTCGTAATTCAACTCCACAGTGAACTTCCAAACTACGACGTGATTGTACCCGTCTTGTTGAATGATGGGCTCGAGGGTCTTCCCAAGAAGTGCACACTGACTCCCGGTAAGTTTGGTTTTATACTCTCTTGGTTGAACAATGTCTATGGTGTGTTTTGTGTTATGCATATACACGTGCACGTGTATCAAAGTTGATTATAAAAGTATGTGCCTTTACGTGTGCATTTCAATTCGTTCCATACTTTGTTCGGGAATTCGATCCTGATACCCATGATGCCAACAGGTGTTCCACTCAAGCCGATGCTTGCGCATCCAACACGTGGTATTGGGGAAGTACTGAAGCGGTTCGACGGATTGCATTTCACTTGTGAATACAAGTATGATGGCGAACGGGCACAGGTAAAATAGATTGTATGCTCTGTATTAAGCCTGCGATGGTCATAGAAGCATCTGATAATCACAGAGGTGCATACACATAATGCTTGTACACGCAGGTGCATCTGACCGAAAATGGGGGTGTGATGATATACAGTCGCAACTCGGAGAACAACACCACAAAGTATCCCGACATTGTTGCCCGAATTCCGAAGGTATGAGCGTGAGCATGCATTCGATTGTATTTTTTCTCTGTGCCTTTGTATGTTTACAAGATATTTATATGCTGTTAACGGGCATGCCTTTATTTGTATATTCATCGCCTGTTCGTTTGCAGTGTCCGCATTCTTGCGAGTGTCCTTCTATGGTCCATATTGCTGCAATCACTCATGTTCGCTCCTTTGGCTATTTTCTTTGTGAGATGCTTGTAAACATAGGGTCTGTAGTGCAATTCCTTATGGTCATTTAGCAAAGCTGATCCTGTTACATATTTGCGGAGCACTCGCATATCTGTGTTTGAGTCTATCTCGTGCGTTTCCAACATCTTTCGCCTATCTGGATGCTCTGTGACTAATACGGGTATCATTGTCATCCACAGGTTAAGGGGCAGTCCGTGCGGTCATGCATTCTCGACTGTGAGTCTGTGGCGTGGGATCGCGAGCGTAAAATGATCCAGCCCTTCCAAGTGTTGAGCACACGAAAGCGCAAGGTATGGAGATTCGACTCATTATTTTGATATGAAGATTCCTGTTATTCGCCTTGTGTTTTTCCCGCCTGCTGAGTATATTCGTTTGCACCATGTGATTGCAAGTAGTCAACTGTACCTTTCACTACAGGATGCCGATGCTGGAGATATCCGCGTTCAAGTGTGCTTATTTGCCTTTGACCTGCTCTTTCTGAATGGAGTCGTAAGTGGCTGACCTCGGTTCTGATTGGTTCAAATGCTTAGTTGGATAACTTTGCCTTCACTGTTATACGATATGTTTCGGCTATCGTCAACTACGATCTGTTACTGCCAGCGTCGTTGATATGTTTTGTCCGCTCTATACCAATTGCATGCAGTCGCTTGTAAAGCAGCCTTTTCTTGCCCGACGCAGCCTTCTCCGTGAAAATTTTTCAGAGATTGAGGGGGAGTTTATGTTTGCCAAGGGTAGCGATGCTGCTGACACTGAGAAAATCGAGGAATTTCTCGACGAGTCGATTAAGGGTATGTGCATGCGTCATTAATGGCTTGAATCTCCGCTTTGTCGCCCAATACCTACTGTTTTTCATTTGTCGCTTCGTTTCCGCAGCCAACTGTGAAGGGCTGATGGTGAAGACGCTAGAGGTGGATGCGACTTACGAAATCGCAAAGCGTTCACATAATTGGCTGAAGGTTAGTGATTTTTACTAGCTGTGTGGTATGTATGGTCATAGCTCTTGTTCCTCTTCAGTCGATATATGCTTGCTATTGTTCAAATATTTGTAAATGGCGCGCAGGTGAAAAAAGATTATCTGGAGGGGGTTGGCGACACTCTTGATCTCGTAGTCATTGGCGGCTATAGGGGAAAGGGGAAACGCACGGGGACGTATGGCGGTTTCCTCCTTGCGTCGTACGACCCTGATAATGAAGAATACCAGTCTATTTGTAAGGTGAGGCCTCGTCGAAATATGATTGTTCCAGGGCCGGGATCGGTTTCTTTTTTCTTACGCACCAACAAACTTAAAATGTTGAGTCTGAGAAACCTTTCACTGCAGATTGGAACTGGGTTTAGCGACGAGGACCTTGCAACGCACACGTTGTTCCTTAACAAGCACGTGATTCCTCAGGCCCGCCCGTATTACCGCTATGGTGATGGTGTGGCTGCAGACGTCTGGTTTGATGCTGTGCAAGTCTGGGAAGTCAAGGCTGCGGACTTGAGCCTGTCGCCTGTTCACAAGGCCGCAGTTGGGCAGGTATGTATGAAAATATTCCTTGCTTTTTTTTCTTTTCTTTGTTTATTTTTTCTGTTGTTGTTGTTTTAACACTTTATTTACTTGCTGGACCATCCGTCACGAGTCCGAGGTTTTCTCTGATGAAGTGTTTATGATTCGTGCACCAGATCGATCCAGAGCGGGGCATTTCGCTTCGGTTTCCCCGGTTCATTCGAATCCGCGACGATAAGACTCCCGAGGACGCCACTGCATCCGAGCAGGTTGTGAGCATGTATAATGCGCAGCAGGTTATCCAAGCCAACAAAGCTGGTGGTGCTGGCGAGGCCGAGGATGATGACTTCTATTGAATAATCTTATGTTGGTATTATAGACCCGCACTTATCTTCAGCGACTTGGCCCCCGGTACCCGGGCTTGGCTAATTGTTTGCCCGAACTTTCAACATTACAATGTTATGATACACTCGGTTGCTGAGAAGTGCTGACAATATTGAGTCAGATTCGTTGAAGTTGAGCTCGCAATGGTTTTTATGTTAAACTGCGAAGGGTCTGACCTGCTGTTCTGACCTTTGCTCGGCTGTCACTGTGCTGTACACGCAGTCAAGCCGCGAATATCGTTAATCGTATTTCAGTTACGACGTGAGAGGATCACGGAATCAATGTTGATGCCACACCGTATGCTTGCGCACTGGTGCCATTGACAAACGCACCAGAAACTCGCGACTGGTCTCGCGTTTTACCGTTTTGGCCGGCCACTGTGGCTGCGTCGCCGGTTTTATGCAGTGTTATGAAGGCGCTGTGCACGTGGGACTCATCAATCGTGTGGTAGAGAGCGTTCGGTAATTATTTGTACAGTGCATGAATGAAGGGCGCATCGGGCACCATTCAGCATAACATCAGTTGTAGTGGCATCTTGCCGTTCTCAACATAATCGTTGTCGTCACACTGAAGAGCCAGTACACGACGCCTGATCTCCAATACCATTCCAATACCATAGTGACTGCCATCTTTGAAAATGCGGCGCATACGCACGTGAACCTCACAGGTACTTACTGCGCGAGGAATCGACACTGATTCGATCGTAGCTTCAGCTCCCGGTAGCCACGCCTACGCCGGCCGTGATTTCAGGCCATACCCTCGAGGTTTTCATGCCGTGGGCATCAGTACCATATATAGCATAATATGCACAACAACTGCTGCACTGCGGCGGCCCGGCAGATGCCGCCGGCGTCACATGAGTTCCGAGCGTATTCGGCTCAGTAGGATACCCTGATCCGGCGGACATCATCAACCAAGGCTGACAATTAAATAAAAGGCTGGTGTCATGGACCAGTTGTAGCCTACAACCGTCATGGTCCAGGCAAACTGAGCCCGATTGGTAACTGTATCCGGGCGGCACAGCCAAAAGCATTGATAAGTGCCCCTGTAATGGTCGGCAAATAATATAATATAATAAGTCAGCCTGTGTGGCAGACTTAAATTGAACTGACAGGCCAACGGCCTTATTGTCATTGTGCTGGCATGTGTGTAACGGTGTGTTTTTGGTCGTGCTGGCATGTCAGTTGTGTCCGATCGGTGTGAGCTGAGTGTTGGTGTCTGTGCCGCCGCGGTATGTGTGTTTGTGTATATTACATGTATGTGCGTGTGCAGTTTGCCTGAGTGTTCCGGCAATAAAGTGTCGGGTACGCGCGGTTGTGTTTGCCGTGAGACAGTGTGTTTCTGACGTGTTTACGTGCCATGTGAATTTGTGTGCGTGCTTGCATATGTGTTTGACTGTGTTTAAAAGTGTATCGTCACGGTTGCCGTGTGTGTTTCTGTGTACCTCGATGCCCGTGTGTTTGTGTAGGTGTGCCGCCCGACTCGGCTGCCGAAGTGTGTGCCGTCAGTTGCATGCATTTGCCTGTGTATGTGTGTTTTAGTAAAAGTCTATTATATATGTATTCTAATCGCCGTTTACCTGTACGTGTCATGTATGCGTGTTAACATGGTACTTATTAATAGTTGACGGCGGCCATGTGGTCACCGTGTTGCACCATGACAGTGCGAATGGCGCCGCACCGAGGCACCATATTGCCCGCACATGCGGACGGGTGCCATATGCTCTGGTACTCGAAGGTACCATGCCGTCACTAGTCACCGACGGACAACATGGTACCACAATGTAGCTGAACGGTCACCCGGCAGTACCGTCCCCGTTGATACAGTTGCCACAACCGTGCCTGAAGGTGCCATAAGACATGGTGCCACTACAGTCGACCATGTGGCGGTACTGGGCTAATGAAAATGTTCAATCAGTTGCTTAAATGTCTGTATTAATCTGTTTGACACCCAACGAATTAACAGGGGCCTGGTCCGTACAAATGAGCTGCGTAGTCTTCCATTTCAGAAAATGCTTGGTCCGCCGATCCTGAATTGAATATATGGATCACCCAACAACGTACGATTGACAACCACATATTCAGTCGGTTGACATCCATATATTCAATTCAGGATCAGGTTGGCCTCATCCCGTTAATTATTCCCAACGACACATGTCAAGCCGAGAACCGCCGCGGACGACAGATAAATGGGCCCGGCCCGGCTCTCTATGTAAAATAATGACTGAAATCGCGTCCTTGCAATGTTCCTTGTAAGGAGTGATGGGCTCTCGGCTTTTCATGTAAACATCCAAAAACTTCTCCTTGCGGCTAACGCCATGACATCCCACCGAAGACAGAAAAGTGGATACCGGAAGGCCAGTTGCTGTATTAGGTAGGCAGCCGGCCGCAAGTTGGACTATGTGATTTTTCCCAACATAGCACGGAAAGTGTGCCCTGACGGCTTCGCATCGGATGGATTTGCGGCGGATAGTAAACATCCTGTGACTCGTTGCCGCGGTAATATTCGAACTCGGGTCACTCGATGTCCGACGGAAAATTCTCGGGTGTCATGCGCTCCCTGTTAGCAAGGCCAGTTCTCTCGGTTATAGGGGTAATCTGCCAGCCGACCGCCTATTAATAGTAGGCCTGGGCCCTCCCAAACCAGCCGTCTGCGGACCACATATTGCAGGCCGTTCTCGGCGGGAGTGATATCATACTCGTCTGACACCTCCTTGTTTTTGAACACACGGCAGCAATAAAAGGCCGCTTGAATGTCCGCATCCTCGTTGCGTGTAAACACCATGCCAGGTAAGTGTCAGAATCGTATTCGAGAGCCGCCAATAGTCGATCGAGCACACGTTCGAGGTCGCCGGATACAGATTTGGCCTTATATTTCTGTGGATACAGCGTATAAGTGTCGCCGCCACTGTGTTCTAGCATCCCGCCTTTACTACGATTGTCCAGACAATAGACGTACATTTCCGGGAAACTGGTCGTGAGCACGGAACTTCACGAGTCGGTCGTCCAGGTCCGTGGCCGTGAGAGGGCACATCAACAAGTTGTAAAGTAGCCGCCACAAATAATACTTGTGCATGTTCCGTTTATGTGGGGCGTCCCAAAAAAATTAATGTGACACGGCACACAGCGAAACTCGACGGAGTAGGAGTCATACCCTCGCAGTGTTTCCAAACGGGCAAGTGAAAGTACTCCTCGGCACAAGACAGAGCGGTTCAAACACTGACACAACCTCGTCGACCTGTTTGGGGGAAAGTGCAAATTCTCAAAGGGTCCACTGAACACGGCCGGGCAAGAATTGTACGAAGAAACAATGGGGATGTTAACAGGACTCGATGCGTGCACACCGTTTTTCGACACCGAGTGTGGATCATTTCGCTTTTATCTGTACAGAGTAGACGGCCCTCCGAGTACCCGTGCGAATACAGAAAAAGGATGCGCGACACTAAATACGCCAAACGAGTGGTACCACAGGCTTTCAAAAGACACTCCGTCATATGGAGGGGGGGCCTATCGCCGTAGAAGAGTTCGCTATTATGGGTGTGTATTGAGGATGTGACTGCATGCAGCCCGACGGCGGTTCCGACGCGACCGTTTGCGGAAGCCCAGTTGGCTCGCGGAACACCGTGAGTGGAGATTGGTCGGAATCACATGACCAGATCAGTTGTCATGGCACCGCGACTTAATCCGGGATACAACTCGGGAGTTTTTAAGGTTAACGCTTAGGCGAAAATCCCACGCGGACAGAGTCACTCGGCATCGGTATGTATGGCATGATCTCACGATGACCTCACGATGACCTCATCTGATCTCACTGATGATTAATTTTTGGCACGTAATTTGGCACCCCCAATCAATCACTCTGTGGACGGACAATCCAGTCACACTCAGTTGTTCACACGGATGTTGAATGCCGTGAGTGACTCTTGCACTGGATGCAGTTAATAGATATACCCTGCAGCTGCGGGAGGGCTCAGCGAATTCGGCGTCTATTTGCGATACTGGTACAGTGATGTGTTCAAAACACAAGTTGCGCGGAACGTCGGCGTCGAGGAAGCCTGACAACATCTGCATGCTGTGGCGTCGAGGCCTAGGGGGCCTGCTTTGTCGGCATCGTGGCCGGAATGCGCTCCCCCTCAATCTTCTCGTGATTGCTCTCTCCGTTTGCACTTTTGCGACAATCGTCTCGGATGCGGAACTCATCGGTGGCGGCGGCGGATTTGCGCTGCGCTTCAACGGAAATGACCAGTTTTTCGACTTTGACGACATTCCAGAGATGCGGGACAACTTCACCTTCGAGATGCTCGTATATCCATGCAGCGCTGCCGACCAGCAGGCTCTCCTTACGAAAGTTGTCCCCGAGGGCATTGCTGTTACTATTGCATACTTTAACGGAGGATATGGACTCGGATGGGTTTCAGGAGGTGACACAAGGATTCCGCCGCGTGCCGGTTCGCATCACCTGGCGTGGACGGGTGAGCGCGTGAAGCTTGAAGGGGTGAGCAAAATGCGTGTCATTGGATACATCAACGGCGACAAGATGGCAGAACTATCCCCGAGCGACTTTAGCTTACAGTCGCCTCTTGCCGAAGTGTTTGGGGTTACGCTCAGCCTCAAGTGGTACGTGGGCATGCGCTCCCGTCTGACACGGAAAGGATCAGTGAATGAGAGGCCCTTCTGCGGTGTCATTGATGAACTGCGCATGTGGTCATATGCGCGGACAGAAGCGGAAATTCGGTCGCTGATTGGCATTGTCATCCCGGATGCAAACCTTACGGGTCCTGCCTACAATGAGCTGCGTGGCTACTGGAAGTTTGATGATGGCGAGGGGCCCTTGGCGCGCAACTCAAAAAGTACCAACGGTCGATCTCATGGCCTTCTCGGCGGGGGCAGCCGCGACAGCATGCCACTATGGGTGCGTACCCAACACTTCAAATCAATCGTGCTCAACATGTTTGTGACCGCGAGTAGGTCACATGGTTCCCAATGCAATGACCGGACCCCTGTACAGCCGAATTTCCGCTGATGTCGTTGTTGCCCTCCACCTAATAGGTGCAGTCGCCGTTCTCTCTCGTCGGATCACACGTCACCACGGTCGCGACTGAGAACGGGAGCATAGCCATCACACTGCCGGCCTTCGATGTCCAGGGCAACATGTCCATACCTTGTGCCGTGCTCATCAGAAGTGTACCTTTAAATGGAAGCGTCTTTTTGGCAGATGAAAGCGGAACGAAAGCAAGCTCAGCGACCGCACTCTCTGCCAATTCGTGGCTCCCGATTTCATCCAGAAATGTCGTGATCTATAAGCCAATCTCTGCCGAATACGGAGCACGGTAAGTGTCAGGGCTGCTCTATTATGCTCGAAGGGAATGTATAGCTCGCAATTGTGTGCCGGCTGTTTTTCTGATTGAATTCTCCACGTGTTTTGCACTCTTTTTAACTTTTGTTTTGATATTCAATTGTTGTGACAATCATTACGCTGTTGTTGGTATGTGTCTGTACTGTACAGATATGCGTCGTTCGAGTACACGGTCTGTAAAACGGCGCTTATACAAGCCTCGTGCGATGTTCGTAATTACAGCGTAGTTGTGGATGTCAAACAGAACCACAGGCCAATTTCGGGGAGGGCCAACGCTCTGACCTTCAACGGCGAAAGCGATTATTGCACGTGAGTGTTTGGCTTTTCCTTCTTCGAGAAAGAGTTTGTTCCGATCGTTACTTTTCAAACACTAATAATCATTTTCATGGGAGTCGTTGCAGTGTCGTCACTGACATTTCTCCGCTGCCGGTATTCATTTGACAGCTTTGCTGAACCGGATATCACGCTTCCTGATGACTTTACTCTGGAGATCTGGGTTAATCCCACTTCGAAACGTACTGGGCAGGTGCGGTCTGTTTTTTGGTGACGGCGTGTGCTTTCGTGCAGGCATTTCCACCGTCTTTTCTTGTTGCGAAATTTGGAAAGATGCTGGTTTTCTCAATTTCGGACGGTCGAACCGCCTTTCCGACAAAATGCCGTCCCGTCCAGGCACTCATCGGAAAGCACTCATCCATCGGCAAGAACTTATTCCTCTTCGGTCTTTACGAGTGAGTTGAGTTTTCCATGTGATGAGCGATGTTGCTGTTGCATCGTGTCTTGCATCCCTCATGCAGTTGCTTGTTGTGCTCACTCTGCGCGTGCTCAATGTATGAATTCTGACCTGAATGTTGCCAGTGATTAGAATGTTTCATTGGGACCGGACTTTCTGACGATCTCGCAACTTTAACATGCTCTTTATTTCAATTTCCATAATCAATTGACTCACATCTGCTCTCTGAAAGAAATGGGTATGTGGTGCAGCATCATCTGTCCAACTTTGAACGTCCACGGGCATACAGTAACAGCACGGCAATACTCATCTTCACACTGCCTCATCGTTGTGTCGTGAATATTTCGTGCTTAATAATAACTGACCTGTTTTATGTTCATGCAGGTATCACCTGAACTACAACGACAAAACGTACACTGGTGGCATCAACGATGTCTGGGCATATCCCCACCACCTTGCGATTGTCCACAGGGGCGGCATGCTGTCATCAAATGTTACGGTTTACAGAAACGGCGTCTTGCTTTGGACTTACGTGTACGTAACCTGTTTGCCACAATACCTTTATGTCCCATTCTTGCCTTGACTCGTTGTTGGCAAGAGGGATGGATCACTTTATTCAGTTCCAAAAAAATGAAACTTGCAGCTTCCCGACCACGTTTCAGCACGGGCCTGGCCTTGCGTGGACGCTCGGCCAAGACTATGACACTTCCTCGGACGGACCCATTACCTCTGGTAAGTCTTTGTTTTCATACATGCCATTTTTTGCAGTGTGCACGGCCTAAAGGAACGTTGTCAACTTGAAGTATGTTGTGTCTGCCGACTAGGATGACTAAAATGCTCGGTCCATGGCTCCAGACTACTTTTACGGGCAACTGGACGAATTCCGCATCTGGACAAGTGCCCGTGCACCTGGCGAGATAGCCGCGGACATGCGGAGAGCTCTCGCTGGAAATGAATCCGGTCTTTACCTCTACTATCGCATGGATGAGGCGTCCAACTTTGACACAACATCGATCAACAGTATCGGCTCGGGAAACTATCGGATTAAGTTGCATTCTACGACTTTGAAAGGCTCTGTTTTCGACGTTCCCGGCTCAGAGGTGGGGTACTCTCTGCGCCAAGGGACAAACATCACCGTGTCTCTCGAGCGGTTTGACCAAGATGGGGATAGTACTTCGACGACCATCATCTCACTTCCGTCTGTTGGCGTTGTGTTTGTTCTGTATCCCAACAACGGAACTATCCAACGGGTGACGGCCGTCCCGTTCACAATGACGTCAAGCAATGTCGTCTACGTGGCACCCAGTGGAATTGGGTTTCACAAGGAAAGGCTATTGTACGAGGTGGACGACGGACTGTTACACTCGGACAGCATTTCGGCCGTTTTTTCCGTCCGAATTCCTGCGCCAATTATTGTGCGTATAACAGCCGGTAGCATCACGGGCTCCTCGCAGTTTGGCGACGGCAGCACTATCACGATAGAGTTCAGTGTGGCCACAAATATGCCGGCTGTCTCTACAATGGCCGCTGTTGACGCGCTTCTCAGCTTCACGCCGAACCGGCCGGGGGCCATTTTTACCGGCGAATGGATATCGCCCTCCAGGCTTTTGCTTCGTGTGCTATCGGCCGGAAACGCGACAGCCCCTTTAGTCGGGAATTTCACAGTGCGGGTGAAAGGCAGTCTCATGAACGCAGAAGAGACGTCCGTGGAGGCGAGATACGAACCGCAGGCCACCATTCCAGTTCTTGAAGGGTCGTGGAATAATTCGCCAGGTATTTAGCTTGATATACAACCTCTAATATTCGGTTGATGTGTATGATGTGTACGTGTTTCAATATCACTGTTATTGATAATGATTTTGCGGTGTTGACATAGGGTGACGGTGCTCGTGGCCACTGCACTGCACCGAAGGCATGCAATATCCCAGTAACCCGAAATGCCTTTTATTATTATTGCTTCTTTATTGGAGCAGCATCCCCAAGCAACCAACACAGCCTTGAGCTGATACTCGGCACCGTCATGCCATGCGCTACATTACTCGCCATTGTGGGATTGGTTGTGTTTCGAAGGCATCGACATAATGACGTGCGAACATCAATGCAGCGTTTTTTGTTCAAGCGAACCGAAATTGAACTGCTCGAAAAATTAGCGGAGGTGCGTGCAACATGTGGGTGCTGTGAATTTTGTTATAAGCTTGGCATTAATTTGGTGGCTTATACGACTCTAAAACCCGCCAGTGGTAGTGCTAAGAATTATGCGCGTTTGACCATTGTATAATGCCACAGGGGGGATTTGGCGTCGTCCACAAGGGTCGTTTTCGGGGCACAGTCGTCGCAATCAAGATGATCAAAGCGGCACTGGCGCCGAACAGTGATGCAACAACTGTCCACACCGAGGGTACATTGCACAACGTAAACGAGCCGCCAGGGGCCAGGCAGGCGCTGCGGCTCGCACGTGCATCGATCACATATAACGCGTCCAACAGGGGCCACAACGGGCACACAACCTTTGGGACGCCAAAGCAGCAACGAGCGCGCCGACAAACGATTATGGGGTCTGTCAGATCCCTTCTTTCGGAGACTGTGGAGCCGCTGAACACGCATCGAATGCCTGGGCTAATGGGCCCTCCTGCTCTGCATCTGACAGCGGGAGCGTCTCACGGCCAACCCCAGCTGTTTACCCGAGCATTGGCACGATCGCATGCCATCTCTGCTGCAAGTGTTGCTTCCCCACGTAACCGACGTATGTCAACAACACACGTGACGGCTGGCCTTGTGACAGGACTCTTCGTTGATGACCTGGACGAGGGCCACCACGAATGGGAAGAAGGGTCATGTGATTTTGACGCGAACGAAGCAGACACCAAGAATCGGCAACGAAAATGGACGCAGCAGATGCGCATGTTTATGAGCGAGATTGACATTATGGGGTGGGTTGAATTCATCGTACAGTCTTTGCAGCTGCAAGGAATACCTAAATGACGGCACTTGTTACGGTTGTTGTTGTATGCTTTGGACAAGATAAGATGTGGACAAAATAATGAGTGGCTGTGTCTTGACAATCTACATTGTAATTGGTTTTGCAGTTCTCTTCGACACCCAAACATTGTGCTTTTCATGGGTGCATGTCTGGAGGAAGTGTCAAGGCCAATGATTATACAGGAGGTGGGTTAATCTGTTGTTTGTTCCCTTTTGGCAAGAATGCACAGGCATCAATGCCAGTGATTGTATTTATTTTTCGTGTGAAACTGGCTTTAGAGTCACCGCCACTATAAAACAAGTCATGTCAGTAGTTACTTTATTATACTGGTGTTTTTCTGTCTGTCCAAGAGTAATCCTTGACAAATTGAATGCCTGGCAATCACAGTATCTTGTCGGTGGAAGTCTTCGTGATGGCCTGACCAACAAAAGAGACGAGTGGCCCCTCACAATACGGCTGTGTATGGCAATGTGAGTTTTGTGCAATCGGACAACGTTTTCATATTCAATTTATGGTGATGATTGACAATCTCATAACACAGCAACTGATGATTACTTTCATGGGCAGTTGTTGAACTTTGACATACGTTTCATTTTCAAACCGCAGTTTGTTTATTGTACGTAACAAAACATCTGACTGTTTGTCCCCCTTTTGATATCATCAGTATGTATCATCAATGCGAACAGCATAATTAATATGCTCATCTCTTTGAATGCGCTTTCTAACTCACAGTGATGCCTGTGCGGGCATGGAATACCTTCATCTCAACTCGCCCCAAATTCTGTAAGTAGTAGTGGTACATATCTCTGATGAACTTTTGTGGCTGTTGACTGTAATATTATGGCTACTGTAAGCTTAATCAACTTGGAACACCCAAAAGGTGCCATTGGATCTGTGCACACTGCTCACAACGTTCGCACGTATTTTTCCACTTCATCTGTCAAAAGCCACCGTGACCTAAAGTCCGCCAACATTCTGATCGATGGGAAGTTGTCGGCAAAGGTAGCTGACTTTGGCCTGAGCACCGTCAAATATGGGGACACGGGCTCTTCCAGTGAGGAGTCTGGCAAGATTGTAGGAAGCATCGGATACATTCCGCCCGAATGTTTTGGTGGTGAGGTGTTCACGGCGGCAGGAGGTGAGGAAAACTTTTCAGTTTGTAGTCGGTGCATTGATTTCTGCGTTATGAATCCGTTCACAATGATCACAGACTCTGATTTATTCACTGAAACTGAAATTCAATTGTCTAATTTGTGCCACACTACTATAGACGTCTATGCAATGGGCATGATTCTCTGGGAGTGTGTCACTGCGGAAATTCCGTATGAGAAGGAGCTCCGCGAGCGAAGCATCCTCTCCCCATTCCACATTCTGGTTGCTGTTACCCTCCAAGGTAAAAAAAAACAAACAAACTGTATTGCCGGCCATTGAGCCATCCTGCAGCTGCTGTCAGAAAAAAACACACGAATCGCCAATTGTTTAATTGTATTTAATAGTCGTTTTGAGACTGACTCGACTCCTTTATTGCCATCACGTTCATGAACAGACTATCGTCCGGCTTTGCCAGCAGATACACATCCATTCCTTGGACGTGTAATCCGTGATAGTTGGGCACACTGCCCACAAGCACGACCCACTTTTGCCACTTTGAGAGAGTTTCTCCTTGATGCAATAAGCATGTTGGAGACTGGGGCTGGCGCATTTGTCCCACCTACAGAGGTAGATGCTGAGTATTAGAGCCATTTTAAAAAAACCCAGCGAAACATATTGAGGACGAGAGACTGTCGTATTGAAATGTCAGCCCCTTCCGCAGTAAATGTTTGAGACTGGCGTTTTGAATCATTCTCCCCTAGTCTAGGCGTAGTACCCAAACTCAGACCCCCTAGGCTCTAAGCTTAATTTGAAAAAGGTACATCACACTTGACCTTTATTTTCATAGTAATCGCCATAGAATAGGCTGATCCCCCCCACCCAGAAGGCCATTGAGATAGAGTTAGCGATTTATACTTCTTATTTCAGCAAAATTTTTCATAGGGTAGTACAACATGGTACCATAGACGTACCATATGGTATGGTACGATGTGGTGAAGGTAGCAGTCTGGGTGGTACCATCGGCACACCACCCATGGATGCACGGTACCATATGTACCAGATAGTGGCCACATGGCACCCATATGGTACGTCTATGGTACCATGTGGTTGCCATATGATACCATGACCGGTGGTGCCGTGTGGAACCGCTATGGCACTGCCAGGTACTATACCGGCTGATACCATGTAGTACAACATCGTACCATACGGTCACCATGGTGGCTACATAGTCTGTACCATATGGTATGTTGTGTTATGGTACCCTGTGGTCGCTATGATGTCTAATGCTGCGTACTATTATTGTCAGTCTGTGATAATCACGGCATACGTTTGTGTATTATATTACCCAAGCAGCACGTAATGAAACAGAACGCAAAATGTAACATATAAAATAAAAGCGCAACAGAACATATCATCCGCTAAAGAATACTCTGCACTAAAATAAACACTTACAGCTTGCAATGCAACGGGCCACAGGTTAGGGTTAGGGTTAGGGTTAGGCAACGGGCCACAGGTTAGGGTTAGGGTTAGGGTTAGGGTTAGGGTTAGGGTTAGGGTTAGGGTTAGGGTTAG